>BCLH01002580.1:0-23523 GCA_001602315.1 Zoysia pacifica
AACAATTACGTTTACGGAGCTCACCCATCTTGTTTTGGAGGCAGCAGCTTTTGGATCCTTTCTGTGGGAAGCTGAGAGTTATGTAGAATCAAAGTACCATTTTGTTAACAGTTAATTGTGCAGTCTTCAATTTTTGGAACCAGTTTATGTAAATTTCATAGGGTAGGATCCGCCCTTGAGATGCGTTTCAGTGATGTGATTTCAACTTACACTTTCATAAATCGTCGCTCTTTTAATTATAAAATTAATAAAAATAATGTTATTAAAAAAAATTACTGCTCCGCAAGTGCCCATCTAAGGTATCCGCTCGTATTTCCATCAAACTTGTGATACGCACGTTGCGCAAAGGCCTGCAAGACTAGTGAAGTAGAAGCACCGAAAACGGGCCTGGCAATATCATGGGCCTAAATTTTCTATGGGCTTATCTGGCCCATAAGCGGCCTGTTGCGCGTGATATGTTCAAGGGCCTTTTGACCTTCCACCTCCGAGTAACAGCATGCAGCAGGAAATGTTCACGAGTTCATTCAACCTTTCATTTTCCTCTCGGGAAAATGAGAGTGGTAAATGAATTTAAATTTGCGGAAACGAGAAGTTTTTGGCATCAATGCCCGGCTCTTCGTGTTAAGGGGAAACTTGCCTCTTCGTTTATTCTACCATGCTGGCTGATAATATTTCGAGGTCCTTCAATTCAGCAGGGGCTGCATCACGTAATATTTAAAGGCCACAGGTCAGGTCCACAGCCACAAGTATTAGCACAAGAACAACCTGCATTTTCCCAAATTAATACTACTACTGTACCACTTCCACAATGTCGAAGAGGGAAGAACCAACCATCGAGGCCACAGGTCAGGTCCACAGCCACAAGTACTAGCACAAGAACAACCTGCATTTTCCCAAATTAATACTACTACTGTACCACTTCCACAATGTCGAAGAGGGAAGAACCAACCATCGAGGTGAAGCTGTTCATCGACAGGGAGAAGGGGAAGGTGCTGTTCGCCGAGTCTGACAAGGAGTTCGTCGACGTCCTGCTCAGCTTCCTCACCTTGCCGCTCGGCACCGTCGTTCGCCTCCTGGGCAAGCAGTCCCAGATCGGATGCCTCGACCAAATCTACAAGAGCGTGGAGGAGCTCAGCTCGGACGACTTCCAGACCAAGGCGTGCAAGTCGATGGTTCTTTCACCGCGCAACGCTGCCTCCAGCCACTGTGATCGGCTCGTTCTTTCACCGCGCAACGCTGCCTCCAGCCACTGTGATCGGCTCAAGATCAATGTGGATGACAGCAATCCATGGGCCGTTCATGTTTGCAAAGATGAAAAGTGTCGCTATGGCGAGTTTAGTTTGGTCCCTGATGCCATTTGCAAATGCGGCAAGGACAAGGTCATGCAATACGCTGGGAATATGCCAGTGAAAGATCGTAACCTTGCTCCTTGCCCAGGAGGGGGAAACACTGCTACTGGTGTCTTTGTGAAAGGCGGCTACACGTTTATTATCACTGATGATCTCATGGTTGCACCATCTTCGACGTCGCTCGTGTTGTCGCTTTGTGAAAGATCAGAAATACGTAATCCAGCAGTTATTGAGCAGACGATCATCCAACTCACTTCTCAAAAGGTTTGCCTATTTTCTATGCTTCTACTTTTTGTTTAATTTTCTGGAGGTCCTCAAATTTGCAATGCATTGATCCAGTTTTATTTTTTATTTACTGTAGATCATTAGCTTGCTCCAGAGATCATTGACGTCCAAGGAACCTTTAACTGATCTTTACTTTGATAATCCTGTTCATAATGGTGATTTGGACCTCTCTGCGCTCCCTGATGAACTGTTTGCTGATCAAGAAAGCGATACCGTACTAAGCAAATTGGAGATACGAGTTGTTCACACAAAGGATTCTTCGCTGTTGTATACTGAAGTTTCCGATGGCTTCGTCGACCTCCTGTTCGGTCTGTTAAGCGTTCCAATAGGATCCGTGATCAAAACTTACGGTCAGTGCTCAGGGTGTCTTTATAATCTTTACAAGAGCATAGATGCAGACCCTGCTAAAGAATGTGTAAAGTCAGGGTGCCTGAGCATGCTAGTAACCCCCAAATCAGCGGCATTCTCTGGCTGCGGAGCCACCAAGGTCATCCATGTTGAGAAGTCAGCTCCGAAAATCCTAGAATGTTTTAACGCTTGCTACACGTGCATCAGGGTCCATGGTTTTTCTGATCATGGTCCACGTTGTCAGCCCTGTTGCCGCAGCAATTTCAAATCCGCTTCTTTTTCCGAGGTTAATCCAAAATCACCAAATGAAGGAACTGAGAATGGTGAAGTGTACATGAAGCCTATAAAATTCATGCTGACTAGTGACCTGCGTATTCTTCCTCTCCGTATCCAACATAGTTCAAGTTGTCAAGGAAGCCAAGACTCCTGGTGAACTGCTGGAGAAGGAAATCCCTGTCACAAAGCGCCTGGTATCTTTGAGACTGGCAGTATATCACTTTTTTCTAACTAATAAAATATAGAGTTACTCACTTTGTTTTTCTTTTCGTGTACGTTTTACAGGTGATGGAGATACAGAGAGCTGCCATGATGAACAGCAGAGCTCTAATTTCTGTGCTTCTCCCTTCTAAGAGGAAGGGGATCAGAAGGTTGGGCCATCTCTGATCCGGCTTAATAACGAGCAATGGCCACTGCTTTGAACATGCCATCAAGACTAGTTTCCCCTCTTTTATGTACGGACCGCAGGAAATTGGTTATCCGTGATGTTGCCCCGATCTTGTTACCTCTCCTAATTTACTGAACTTAAATTCTCAGGTCTATGATTGACACTACCTAGTTTTGGTTCTACGATGATTGTCAAAAAGTCTAGTTTGTGCTTGGTCATTCATGTCACCAGCAAGCTTGGTCACAAGTACTCCTAAAACTGAAGACATGAATGGGCAAGTGGAACACAGAGAACCCGCTTCTGGAGCAGCGATGACACTGAGTTATTACGCTTGGCTTACAGCAGCAGGGTGTCACACGGGGATCCAATCCAACAAACTCGGGGAGGACATAAAATCTCACCAAATTCACTAACAACGAAAGCACCTTTAGGCTAGTTTATATAATCCGGCAGGAGTCCAAAGCTCCCCTACCTAATCTCAACTGAAAACTACTGCTACTGGCACTTACTAGTTGAAAATCAGCGACCAGTGGGCGTCTATTATATTTTTTCCCAGAGCTTTCACCGCACTATTATCCAGTCACGTCATTTCTTATGATCCGGGCAATATATATTTACCAACCATCATGTATAAACAGCCTGCTGTAGTGATTGATTGGCAGTCGATCATGCCGAGGTTGAAGATCGATCATCTCTGGTGTTGATGTCCATGTAATTAAACCCTGTTCTCTATGTGTAACCTCGCGATCACGGTATCACCGGAATAGTCAGTAATATTTTACTATTTTCCCTACAAATCTTGGTTATATTCGTCGGGTTTGACTAGTAATCCAAATTAGGCGAGTTTTCGTTTCAATGAACCAGTACTAACTTCGTAGAGCTTGCACTGTCGGCACAACCCTGCTAGGCCAGTAGGCCTTGCCCTTGCTTAACCAAAGGTGCTGCCTTTTGCTATCTAAAAAATTAGCATGATGTGACCCTGTTTTCACCTGTCAATTGTGTCGACAAGATCGCTCAAAGGCAGAAGACTATTTGCACACCTAATTTGAGTAGCAATGCAACCAACCCATGCATCACCATTCAAACCTCACCGGCGACAGCCAGTCATCGGGCGAGAAATCTTGCACCGCAATGCTCCCTCCATTGGTCCATTTCTTCTTCTGCCATGGACGAAACGAGCACCGAGGCTGACGTTCGTACGTAGACAAAGACGAAGAGCTAGCGCTGGCCGTGATAAATAGTACTCTTCCGTCTTAATATAAATTTATTTTTAAGTTTTGTTAACGAACAACTTTGATCAATGTTTTTGATAAATTTAATTAATTTTATCAATATAAATTATATATATTATAAAAATATTTATTTTGATAAATTTAAAAATATAAATACTAAATTTTTAAATTTAACCGAATTTATAAAATAATTACTCAAAACGTCGATCAATAAAAACTAAAAATAAACTTTTACTAGCAGGAGGGAGGTAGTAAAGCACAACCATCTCAAGAAAGTACTAGACGTGTATGATTGTACACCGAGATTGAGTCGACGGAGATGGTCGTGGCTATAGCTGATGAGCAGTCTAGCTAGCGAATGAGAGGCCAAGTCGCAAAGCTTCAGATGGCGTGACGTGCGACGGCGAGCGACGTGCGCGTACAGTCGGCGAGCGGCGTGAGGTGTCAACGTGCAGCGATGTGGACGGCGGCCGGAGGAGGAATCTTTCCGACAGCTCGTCAGCGTCCGCGGTAAAGCGCTTGGCGATCTTTCACACTCGCTTCGGTTCACCGCACTTCTGATATGGGATCCTTAGTTTCGTGATGCTCTAGTTGCAACCAATCTGAATTTTTCAGCCAATTGTTGTCCAAGTTTTTTGCACTGCAGACATCGCGGACGCAACCATTGGACAAGTATTCAGTGGCAAAGCTAGAGCACTGAACACCCGAGTGAACACGATAAGGCCTACATGACAATAACTATCCCATATAATTTACGATTATTGTTGAAAATATTTACAAAATAAAAAAGTATCATACTATTTAAAATAAAGTAGTAACCAAGAGCAAATAAATTAAAAGAAACAAAATAGGAAAAATCAAATAAAAATGACTACAAATTTCGAACCTGAAATTGCATAGAAAAAATAAAATAAAATAGATATAGATACATTTTACCTTAGTTCTGGAACAAACGCAGATTATTAAAAAGTAGTTTATATAGAGATAGTTTTTATAAGCTGGTTTATGAAAAAAAACTAGGTGGCCGTATTTGGAAGAAAGTTTATAGAAAATGATTTCTAGTTTTTCATTGGCTAATGACATGTTTGGTCATTTTTTTTTTAAATATGTGTGCTTGTTGGAGGGCAATATATATTTTGGTATAATTTATAAATAAGCTAGTATAATTCGGGGTACACTAGATTATGAGTCTATAAGAAACTAGTAATCCGGTTTCTGTAAACTAGAGAGAAATAAACTGGCATAATCTAGAGTAGACTGGTTGGAGAATCTGGAGAGAGAGCAAGATGAGAAGTACTGAAAAGAGATAGATATGTCTCCCTAAGTGAGAATCACTTATATAATTTGGAGAAAATAGAATACTCCAGAATGACTTTAATTTGGACGGAGGGAGTAGAAGGTAGAATGTAGCTTCTAGAGTTGCTGAACAAATAAGCAATTCAGAGGTAATCTCGCTGATGAGTACTATCAAGTTTTTGAAGTAGCCAATCAACAACAGAGGTGCAGTGGTGCACCTTTGTCATCCAACGTTGTGCACCCATGGTAAAAGTATGATGGCAACAACTGAATTTTGATTTGTACCATGGTGCCCGTGCACCAGGGTCAGTCCAAGTAGCTTCGCCAGTGAAGTATATCCTCTTCATGAAAGCTATTAGAACATCAAAATAGGACTTAAATCAATCCACGTCGTTACTGTTTGTGATACCACCTGCCGATTGGGCTAGCCATCAAACACATTTAGATGATACGATGGACAGGTACATTGAATTTTCAGATAATAAGGAAAATGGAGTCACGCGAGCCGAGACCAGACGCTTGGTCGACACACCGACGGGCGACTACGCCGAAGGTGACGGGCAGGAAAACCATGCGTGGAGTGTTCTAATTTCTACGCTGCGACGATGGTCCGATTGTTTCGACGCAAATTGAACCCCCCGCGTCGCCAGCCACCAGTATTTTCTGAGGCCTGTGGAGGTGGAGCGAAATAGCGAACTGGGTCAGACTGACGCTGATACTGGGTGTCGATTCGATAGATGCTGATGGCCGCGTCCGTGTGTCATCTTGTAGCGCTGCATGGGTGACCTGTGTGGCGCGCCGCTGATCGGCGCTGCTCTCCGTTGAATCCTCTACTCGCGCCTCAGCGAACGGGCTTCGCAGCCGGAGCCGGCCTAACCGGAACTGGAAGCCTCGAATACTATGCAACATATCTCACCCGGCCGTCTCACATCTTCGGGCGGGCGCTGCGTGCCAAAGCATAGGTCTCGCCCGCCCAACGGAATGCAGCGCACACGTGTCGCCGGCGCCGCGCCTGAGCCTGCAGGGCGACGCCGACGTGATGGGCCTGTCTGTACGGTCAAGCCAAATGATGTGAGGTGGCTATCGGATCAGCCGCGAATCGTCGTCGCAACTCGCAGCTGCCGCGCGCGACGACGGCAGCGTCCGCGGATTCACACCAGCGAGCGAGACCGCGCAAACACCTGCCGCTTTTGGCGTCGCCCTCTACCATCCTCGCGCGCGCGCGTGGCGTCGATCCTACCATCCGCGCGTGCTCCTTCAATTCTGTTCTTTCTACCAGCTACTAAGACATGTAACTACGTACTAGGACACATCAACCGTCTCAATTTATCATATGCCGAAATGTTTGTGCAGGCAAAGCGGAACCGCCATTTACTATGACGATGCGAGCTAGCAAGCGTGCAGCACATCCAACTAATTGCCGCGCAAGCAAAAGGGCTCGCAAAGTGGCGCGGTCTTAGCCTGTTGAAAGCTGTTTTGGCTGTATATACGCGCATGCATCGGCGAGTCAAGGCGTGGGCATTTGTTTTATTTATCGGCGCCTGTAGATGACCACTTGGCACCAACCGGTGCACTCGTGAGTTATGTTTAGGGTGTATTTGGATTTTGGCACATATCTAGCTCTAGAAAATATGTGAAGTTTTTGGAGTCCTTCATATATCTCCAACCTCCCGCGAGCAGTGGCTGATAGGGTGCTAGAGCTGACCAGGCTTTGTGTTGATGCGGGGGCGTTAACCCGGTCGTTTCTAACTGCTGTGTAGTCGCTGTTGTGTTTCTCGCTTATCTGTTGTGGTTGTTGTACTTGTTTTTCTCTTTTTAATACGAAACGTGTTTCGCGTAATTTTGAAAAAAAAATAAAAATTTAAGACATTTTAATTTGTCTCAAAACTGCAGCTCTCGCATTGTTCTCTTAGCTGAAGCCGTGTGGCCGTCTAGCATTGGCTCTCAGCTCTTAATTTTTATAGCAAAATCAGAGTTGCTATGCTAAATGCTGTTTTTAAAGAGAAGTGATTCTTTTTTATTTTATGAAATGATTCTCTGAAATAAATTAAAAAGTTGAGAGTTGAAAAAAGTAAGTTCTCTCGATTCTGTAAAGTGATTCTCTGTTTTGATTTAAAGAGTTTATTTTAAAGAAGAGAATCACTTTCAGCTATCAGAATTATAGGAGAATCAAGAGGTGAATCAAAAAATTAGATGCTGAGAGGTCTGCCTAAGGCACCCATACTCCTAATACACTTAATTAGTCAGTGCCCTGCTGATTTATTTTTTCCTTCTTAATAAGGGACAGGAGTACCAATTTGATGTGGACTGGTTAATCAGTTTTATTGTACGACAGGAAATTGAGCACACGTGGTTCATTTATGCGCATTAGGTCTTTTATGAAACTGCCTCGCTCTGGTCTACAGCATATGGAACATATGTAATGTTTATGAAGTGCTTGGTGTACCACCTCACTTTGTTTAATATAACGGAAAAAATAAACTGTCAGGTGCACTGACGATCATCATAGGTTTTTTTTTTCAAAGTAAAAGCTCACCTTTCCTATGGTTCAAAAAGAACTGAAGAAGAAGACTCGCCTTTCCTTTGTGCAATGCCTTTTTTATGGAGTACAGTATTAGGGAAAGATGTGATTTTTTTTCTTTTATTTATTACTAAATTCTATCATAATAGACGGTCTCCTTTTCAAAATGGATACTGTCGTTAGACTACGCGCAGAGTCCTAAGAATACAGTTTAACTACTCGCCCCATTGTATTAGTTTCACAGAATTTTGAATACGTTTTTTGTTTTAATTTGATCCATACATGTCACTGACTCACTGCCTTTTTTTTTTTTAATGAAGACTCACTACTTCCACATAGTAGGATCTGCTATCCCTACTCGCCCCAACCTTGCACCATGAGCATGCACAACCGCTAGTTCAGCTGCCACTAGCTTTTGCGATCCGGTGCAAGGCAGGATGGCGTCGCCGGCTATGGGTTCCGTGGAGCGGTGGAGGAGCGCAGACGGATCTTGCCAACATGTACTAAAAAACCGTTGCTCAATATTATTCCCGTATCAGAAATTAATAAGCTTGCATTCGCTCACACACCTGTGATGAGCGATGAACGGACGCTCATGCTGCGTCCCTTTCATCCATCTGATACGATTGCTGTCCGGTCCAACGTATCACCCCACCGCGTGAGGTTAGCTGAAACATCGTTCAGGCCTAGGCACCGCAGGGGATCAGAGCAGAGGTCAAGAAGCTTTAACTGAATAATCCGGGCGTTTCGTTCTTTCCCGCTTACTAACTTCTCCAGTGCGACACGCTACAAGTCCAACCGCGACAACGTGAGGGATCTACAGGATGAGAGAAAGCAAGCATGTGTCAAGGGGTAGGTGCGGGGAAGGTAAAACAGCACCAAATTGTTGGCTACCCTAACTCGGAGACTCGAGACGTTTGGCTGTTGCCACACAGGAATCTGCAGTCTCCGGATGTAAAGGGATTGTGGTTGTTGAAGGAGCAGCAGTTTTGTCTTCATAAAAAAGCTTTTTAAATTTCTTTTGGGCAATCCCAAACAATGGATACATGTAGGCATGGCATAGAGGACAGAACTGCTGTGGTTTAATGCAATTTGCAGCTGGACTTGGTAAAGATTTGCCATTATATATCACACCTACTACTACTGTAAAATCTTTTAAATGAGCCGTCGGTCTCCAGACTGAACCCTCTCCGTTCTTTGTTAATAGCTGTGTCAGCTTAGCGCTGTTGTCGGACTCGCTTCAGGAATCAAGATTCCGACGGAAAAAAATGAGATCCTTTTTCTTACAGGTCTTGGAAATATATACTCTACCACCGGCATGTGCTCTGTGTGGTATTTCATTAAGATAACCGGGCAGAGCACGCAGCTCATTCCCAATTCTAAATGTTTAGTCTTTAAAATTATTATAGCGACATGGCACCGGACGCATCCCTTCCACTACAGATTTGTAGTACTTGTATGCAGCTATGTAGCTGCCCGGTCAAAGCATTCTTCGTGCCAAATCCGGAAGCCAATTCAAGCACACAAACATTTTCGCATTGAGGTGGTAAGAACTCTGAATTCCGAAGTGATAATAACCTATTCTTGCATCTAACGGGGCATTGATTGGCCGGGCACTTGCTGACCACGTCTGTTCACAAAGTGGGGCGGATAAACAAGTGAAGTTGAACTCCACCTCAAATCTGGCCTAGCGTCGGTGCCACCACGAATTGTGTAGGCGTGTTGCCGTGGATTAGAACAGCTAAGCCTCCCCCAGCTGGCGGTCGTTCGTCATCAACACGAGAAGATTAAGTTTTGAATCGACGAATCAGCTCGCTGTTCGATCAACGATGACAGGCGCCGTACAGACGAAAAAGACGACGAGTAGGTAAGTCCATTTCGTCTCTTATTTTTCTACTTCCATTTGAAAAGTGACGAGTAGGTGGTGGTAGTAGTAGTAGTTATATTTTGTAAGGACGTGAGGAAATTTTCTGAAAGCAAACATGTCCACAGTTTTTACGATTTTTAAATGTACTCTATCTATTTTTAAATTGACGTCGTCGTTGAGTTATAACATTAACTTTGATTTTTTATTTTCTTTAAAATTTTGTTCGTAAAATTTGGAGTTGTAATTCAAATAACTCTAATGATAAATCAAATTATAATAAAATATATAATATTTATCAATTTTCTTTTAATAAAATAAATAGTCAAAGTTTTAATTTAAGAACTAAGAGAGCATACGGCAATGATGATATCAACAGCTTAACTCTTGGGTTGGGGAGGGAGGAGCCAGGAAAAACAATATCAATACACCCAAAAGCTAGTACTAACTTTTTGGCAATTTGTGTACCGTTTGACATTATTTAAAAATAGCATATTTTGCAGTAGAATGCTTCAATGCGTAATTAGTACACATTGTTCCATCGTTTAATGCGTCTACGAGTACTACCGATGGAATTTCCATAAAGGGCAATTTAGTAAAGATAGTACTGTACTAGTATTGTTTAATTTGATCATCTTGCGGTGGATGATTGTACTTGTATCCGTCCGTACTCTAAATCTGAAAAATTTAACAGTTCGCTACCGGGATGCAGTATTGCAATTGTCGGCTATTCCCTTAGTTCTAAAATAATGATGTTTTTTTTAAAAATCAACATTTGATCATTTATTTTATTAAAAATTATGAAATTTAATGATAAATCAAAGTATTTTTAATAATAAATCATGTCACAATAAAATGAGCTAAATGGTAAAGGACAACCGTACGGATTGCTCCAGCGACCAGTGGATTTGGTTCGAAGCAAAGCGCTCAATTTGCTCTGCTCTCTACTGCCGTTTATGTTTGATTTGTCCAAATCATAAAAGTAAGATTCGGCCTTTTACCTATCTCTGTCCTATTTTATCTCCTTTTCATCGCTTTTACAAGAAACTTGTTTTCCCCTGCCCGTGCATAGGCCGCTGTCTGACGCACAACCATGTCGCACGAATTCAACTCACGCCACCAAGCCATGAACACATGTCCGATCGCGGCGAAGGCCACGCGATCGCCAGCGACGCCGGGGCATCCAGCTCAGGCGCTTCGATGGGCAAGCAAGCACCCCCCCCCCCTCCCCCAACCGCGATCACACGAGCCCCCACGAGATCGCGGCCGCCGAGCTAGATGCCCCCGGCGTCCGTGCCGCGGAAATCAACGGACACGCAACGCCGGCCGGACCCTCCGTTTTGTTGGGAATTCGCGGGGGTTGCAAAAGGCGCCGAAGCGTGAGGCTGGCTCCGTCGTGGAGTTTGGTGAGGCGGGTCTGCGCCGGTGGGTCCGTGCGTGCCGCGAGGGCGACACGGCCGCGGCCTGTGTCACCTGTCGCACGCGTCAAAGGACGCGACGCGAGCCTCCACCGCGCGCGCGTGTATAAATACGCCGCGCCCTGCCAGTGCCCCGGTTGCAGCTTTCTTCCGCATCCAGTCCAGAGGTCCAATACAAAGTGAGGTCGCAGCTCGCAGCATCGCCGACGGGAGCAGTCGATCACACGGAGGAGGAGCTTGAGGTGTTTGTGGCCGGGGCTGATGGGGAAAGGTCGGGCACCGTGCTGCGCCAAGGTCGGGCTGAACAAGGGCTCCTGGACGCCGGAGGAGGACATGCGGCTCATCGCCTACATTCAGAGGTGCGGCCACGCAAACTGGCGTGCTCTGCCCAAGCAAGCAGGTACGTGCCAACCCCTCGCCGCCGTTCAGCAGCAGCAACAGCGAGCGACTAACGGTTTCGAGTTCCATCCGTAGGTTTGCTGCGGTGCGGGAAGAGCTGCCGGCTGCGGTGGATCAACTACCTCCGGCCGGACCTCAAGCGCGGAAACTTCACCGTCGAGGAGGAGGAGACCATCATAAAGCTGCACGCCATGCTCGGCAACAAGTACGATGCAGCACTACAGTTTTTGAAGAACTCTGTTGACCCTTATCATGATTGAATCCGAGCGAAATTGTCGAGGCTGACTTGATTTGTGTCCAGGTGGTCGAAGATCGCGGCGTGCCTGCCGGGCAGGACGGACAACGAGATCAAGAACGTCTGGAACACGCACCTCAAGAAGCGGGTGGCGCCGTGCGGGGAGCAGGAGCACACCGCCAAGAAGAAGAAGAAAAAGAATTCCGCAGGCGCCGAGGCGACGGTACCCTCGCCGTCGCCGTCGCCGGCCTCTTCCACCACGACGACGACCAACTGCTCCAGCGGCGACTCCGGCGAGCAGCAGAGCAACGCGAGCTGCAAGGAGCCCGACGAGCTGGACCTGAAGACCCTCAACATCCCCACGCTCGATACGGCGGGCTTCGACTTCGACTTCGACTTGGACATGCTGGTAGACCACCCCGCGCCGGAGCTGCACCACCCGTCCCTGTCCGTGCCGACGTCGCCGTGCGCGTCGTCCACGTCCCCGCCGGCGCCCGCGACCAACGTGGACGGCCTGCTCGCGCTGCCGGAGATCGACATCGACCAGGAGCTGTGGAGCATCATCGACGGAGACGGCGCGTGTTCGTTCACCGAAACCCCGGCGCCTCCGTGTCACGGCAATGCAACAGAGCCCGACGCCGCAACGACCAGCCGAGAGGAGGACGGGAAGGAGTGGTGGTTGGAGAACCTGGAGCGGGAGTTGGGCCTGTGGGGCCCTGTGGAGGACTACCAGTGCCCGGCGGGCCCACTGGGTCTCGCCGAACCGGACCTGCCTCCGATGGTGCAGGAGCAGGACCCAGTGACCTGTTACTTCCAGGCGGGATCCACCGCAGCCCCGTTACAGGGACCCGAGCTTTCAAGTAACCAGATGACGTTATGAGATTATTATCACCTCCTTTCTGCTTCTTTTTTCCTTGTATAGATAGCAAACTTCACACAAGGGAATGGCCACGATCGAACCAGGATATACGGAGTAGTACTTGTATAATTGTACAATTACGTATGGCTCAACACGAGTACAAACTCAATCCTAATACGTCGTGTAAACATGACGTGTGCGTGCTAAAAGGAGATCGTTAGGTTAGCATGCCCATACAAAAGAGCAAGAAAATACTAGTATACTTCTATTTTCGGGCCGGCAGCGTTTCGGCAAAGCGGTGCAAACGCAATCACAAGTTCACAACGAGCCAAGATTCCCGGTACTCTCCAGTTAACCTCAAGTGTGACTTAGCTGTTGACTGAAGCACTGATGATGAGTAGTGCTATCCTATTGTTTTGTGCTTTACTAGGAACAGTGACGAAGTGTGTGCATGTCGTCACTGTGATGTAGGTTCCCTTACCTTGGAGTTCCTGGTAGTAGAGTTTTTTTTTTTCCAATCCAATGGCTGGCTGCACCTTTGGACTTTAATTGGACTACCCATTTGCATCATCCAATCTTGTCTTGTGTCTTTTGACATTATGACTAACCTTTTGTATTTTCTTTCTTCGTCTCCCTTTCTCATGCTGCTCATGTTTTTCTACTCGTTGCCTTGGTTAGTTCGGACTCGTGGCCATGCCTTTGGCCAACCAAATTGCACGAGTGGAGACATCATAATAAAGCATGATAAAGATGCAGGTCACCAAACCCCGGGGGGGGGGGGGGGGGGGGGGGGGTTGTGTTGTGGCGGGGTGTCTAATGCTCTATACGTAACAAATAACGTACAAGAAGTTCATACGAAATAGTTTAATTTAAAAATGCATGGTTCAATTTTTTTATGATCTAAAGAAGATAAACTGTTCTCTTTATTCTTAAATTATTATCTTTATTTATGTTTATGATGCCATTCAATTCAATCCAGATCACAACATGGCATTCACGGGCTTTTTCATCCCACAGTGTTAGGCCCATGTACCTATCTGGGGTTACCTTCATTTCCGGCTCAATCTTTCTAACTTTTCTTGTACCTATCTGGGTTACCTCTGCGGATCAGAAAGCTTTCAAGAGCCTCTATAATTCCCATCATTCAGAAAATAGCAAACAGGCTACCAGAGTGGAAGAGGAATTTCCTCTCATATGCACGTAAAGAGCTACTTGTGAAAACAGTTCTGTCAGCAATCCCCACCTACTTCCTCACTGTGTTCAAGTTGCCAAAGTGGGCAATTTCAAGGATAGACAGATTTAGAGGAAGTTTTCTGTGGAAAGTGCAGGACCTAGATAATATTCGAGGGGGACATTGTCTGGTGAATTGGCAGACATGTATCCGACCTAAGAAGTGGGGCGGATTGGGTATCAAAGATCTAGAAAAATTCAACCGAGCACTTAGGATTCGATGGTTATGGCTCCAATGGGATAGCACAGACAGGCCGTGGAAGAAACTATTAAAGATAGTTTCTCAGAAAGACAACTCTTTTTCATCTCAACATATGTATACATTGGAGATTGGCAGAATACTCCTTTTTGGGAGGCAAGATGGCTGCAAGGTGCAACACCAAAGGAGCTGGCGCCCAATCTGTACAAAATTGCAAGATTTAAATATAGATGTGTCCAGTCAGAGTTGAAAAACAATAGATGGATAAGCAACCTGGGGGAGATTAACATGGCAACCTTACTGGAGGAATTCATTGTGCTACATATGGCATTGTCCTCTGTCAATCTCAACCATAAAAAGGATGAAATTATCTGGAGATGGATAGCAAATGGCAGATTCTCAGTGTCCTATGCTTATGAATGCCAATTTATAGGAGCAATGACCTCCTTCTCTTCAGCTCATATTTGGAAGGCATATACTGAACCTAAATGTAGGTTCTTCGCTTAGCTTGTGATGCACAACAGCATCCTAACGGCAGAAAACATGATCAAATGTAATTTGCCCTGCAATACATCTTGTGCTCTGTGCTTCTGCCATTAGAAAACCACTGCCCGTATTTTTACTATCTGTAATTATACAGAGACAGTGTGGAATATTGTTGCTTCTAATACTAATCTACCTAATTACACGATGATGGTTGCACTGAGAGGACCTGTTAATTGGGTACATCATTTTGCTTCCTCAGGAACAAGAAAAGAAACTAAAGAATCTGGGCACTCTGTTCAGCTTCTGGTGGCAAATCCGGAAGGAAAGGAACATGCGTATTTTTGAGCACAAAGAACAATCAGCACCAAGTACTGCAAGGATGGTGTTGGACAAAATTAAATCCTACAAAGTTGCTGTCTGTTTAGCTTGCTCTTTGTGTTTCTGTTTTTCACTAGCCTAGTCTGTGTTGGATTGCTCCCTGTTTGTCTTAGTTGCTAAGCGGGTGCTTGTGCTCCCCCTTTTTCTTGTCGGTTTGTATTTGGTACTCCATCCGTCTTAAATTATAAGTCATTCTGAACTCAACAACTTTTTCTTAAATTATAATTCATTCTCACTTTTCATTACACTTTCTCTCTTCTCAATACTTCTCTATTTTTATCTCTTTTCTCCTCGTTTTCAGCACATACCATCTTTTTCACTTTTCTTAATTCTCGGGCCCAGCTCTAAAACGACTTATAAATCGAGACTATGTAATTGGTTAGAGTTACTTTGTACTCTGGTTAGCTCCCTCTTTCTTAATGAATGGCAGTCCTCCTACCCTTTCTTAAAAAAATAAAAAAGTGTTAGGCCAATGTTATGCACATTAGGATTCCAGCCCATCTTCTCGGGTGGTGCGAGGCTCACATGTCGCAGCCCACAAGTAATAACGCCGAGCAACAAAAGCATGAGGAGACAAATTCAAATGATGAAATATTCAAATGCTTTTCATATGATTACAAGTAATTTTATAATTTTGGTCAAGTTAACAACATAAAAATTATATATTATGAAATATTCTGATAATGAATCTAAAGGCACAAGTCTTACATTGTTGAGCTTATCGAAATTGTAGAAAAAGTTGGTCAAAAGTAGGTTAGACGAACTCTAGATATGAAGTTATTTTGGAGCTAGGCGCGAAAGTAATGGTCAGATTAATATGATATGGACAGCTCGTGTTTAATTATTGATTAAAGATACTGTCAACCAAAACATGACATTAGGCATCCAGAGAGGAGCCGTGTCTTATCCTGATTTCTAATATACTGGATTATTAATTACTGGTTCTGACATTAACATGTCCATGTTGAGCCTTGATCTGTTAGCTGTTTAATCATTGTCACGAGCAGCTAACATTTTGCGGTTTGTATAATCCTCTCCTGTGCTTGTATTTAGTCTCCGTCAGGTCCGTGTGAGATAATGCCTTTCTTCTTCAGTGCTCTAATAGGAAAAATAACTCTACATTTTTCATCAACCTTGCGCCGGTGCGCCACCCGAAGACAATGAAGCTTCACCAGTGCACACACCATATACCCCGTCGATCGGTCCTGTTTTTTATTTTTAGAAAATAAAATCATACTCAAACTGCCAGACTTACAAACTGTTATATTTTGACATGAAAGATCGATCAAACACACCCACGTTCCGCTCCAGATAAACAACATGTTCATTTATTCGTCTCCATGCACAAACTGAAACCATCGTTCCGATCTTGGTCTCGTCAAGCGCTTTCCTGCTCGATTAGGCGGTGGCCGCCTGCGCCTTGACATAGCTGACCATCGTTTGAGCCGCCGCGGCCAGAGGCGCGGTGCTGGCCGCGGCCTCGAGCTCGGAGCGCTCGTCGTCGAACTCGTACTCGACGGTCGACCGGATCACCGACGAGCTGGGGCACTTCTCGACGATCTCGAACCGGGTGACGTAACTTGTGAAGCCCATGCTGATAAGGTCGCCTTCGGTCACCGCCGCCTCCTTGACGCGGCCCTCGTTGTCAATCCTGACGAACTCCTCCTTGTAGCTCTGCGGGCTGGGGTTCCCTGTATGTATGCAGCGTAGCGGTAGAGAGGTAAAACACTTGTCCCATAGTTTTTCTTTTGTTCGGAACTTAGCATGCATATATGTGGCCTTTAACGTGAAAGGTTCTGTCAAGGAGCGGTCACCTGGAGGCAAGGTGACCTGGATGACGGTGCCGACGGCTCCGTCGCCGCGGACGACCTCGACCTTGTGGAGCACCTGCGGGAGCAGCTGGTGGAGGAGCTCGACGAAGCGGAGCGTGCCGTAGATCTTCCACAGCTCGGCGGCCGGGACGTCGGCCTCCAGTTCGTGGCACTTGCTTCCCTTCATGGTGAAGACCACTACCCTGTCTCTTAATTAGCTAGCTAGTCAGATGTGCTTCTGATAGAACTCTGCGTGTGTGTCGCATGGAGAGCGCGGTGATTTATAGGCAGGCAGTCCGGCCGTGAAAAACCAGAAGAATGCATGGCACAATCAACTTGGCGATATTTTGGAGGGATCCATATCTCTTTGTTTTTTCGAATAATCACTCAATCAGGGAGAGCCGTATCTTGACGCTGCTTCCGGGCGATACATCCCCCGTGTAGGGCTCTTTGAAACCTCGTAGAAATTATGTAAAAATTTCACAAAAATCAGTTCAAATTTAAAAAAAAACGTAAAAATAAAAAAAAAATCTTTCAGTGCAAAGGAGACGTACTGATACGAGTACAGGAGATGAGCGACGTATCTCGAGTGGTTGACGCATAATCTTCCTCGAAATAAAGTAGTGCCCCGCGTGCCGCTCGTTCCGTCTACCACAAGCCGGGACACTGCGTGAGTTGTCTCGGTCCGGCGACGTACGTTCGGTTCGGGTCGGCACATGGTGTGGCCACCAAACGTACGTGCACCGCAGCGTAGCGATTACGTATTCGGTTGGGTTCGAGTGTGGGCTGGCGCAAAGGTTTTCTTTTTTTTTTTTTTCTTTGAGATCTGCTGGCGCAAAAATTTCGCGGATGCGCTGATGAAGCAGCGCGAGATTGAGCAGTGCCAGGCATGTGATCGGGGCCGTCAGCATTGCCGCAGGGCGGGTGGCTGTCCACGTTCCGCGGGACTGGGCCACCTGGCTTTTGTAGAGCGAGCTGGGAGCTGCCCGGCACGCGACTCAGAAAGAGCGAGCAGCCCGCGATGGGGCCCAGCGGGGGCGGTCCAGCAGCTGAAGGCCCAGGTGTCGCGGTGGGCTGGTTGACTTCTCCCCTGGCGCGACGGTAATGCAATACCAGCCCAAATTGTGACTATTAGGCCAGGCCGTTTAATTCTGAGTTCTGACAGGGTCAGCACATCTTCTCAATGGGCCGCTGGGCTTCCCATCCCGCGGTGCACCTTGCTTCTTGGTTCTTGCAGCAGGCTCGGTCGCCAGCGCCCGAGATTACAAGATCCCCATCCCAGGACGCCGCCGCCGCCGCCGCGTCAAAAGCAAGCGGGGGCAAGGCAACGGTCATGCCAAGCTGATCTGCTGATGCAAGGAGGCGGACGCCGTGTGCGGTCTGGTTTCCCCTGTGACGGTCGCGGCCGCGGCCGGGTGGCTAGGTTTTCGACGGATGACAGAACTGCTGAACTGGTAAAGGGTAAGGTGATGGGCATGTGGCGGCAGCGTGGTCACCTCTCGCGTTCTCAACCTGGCGACGGCAGCACAGAGCTGGTGGACTGAACTCGGTGCCGTGTTCCCCGAACACGGAGAAGATCAGTCAATCTAACTAACAACGACTCCATCGATCTGCCTCTCTGATACTGTCTCTATCTCAAAATAAATGTACGTTTAGATTTCATACAATCTAAACAATTTTTATAAATGTGGCTAACTATAAAAATTTAGTATTTGTATTTTTAAATTTTTCATAAAAAAATACTTTTATAATATATGTTTTATATATATTAAAAATAATTTATATGTATAGAAATTATTGGTAAATTTGATTAAACCTAGATGAACATTTATTCTGAAAAAGAAAGAATATCTACTATCAGTTCCAAGCCTACGGTTTCCGGGTTCGATGCAAATTTCCATCCATATTCAGCGCACGCTAGCCTCACCGAATCACGGCCAAATCATTTCCCGGAACCTGGAGAGAGGCCCACCTGCTCACGCGACTGCTTACGAAGAACAGTACACTTTCTGCTAGGAGCTCATCGTCAGGGCAGCGGCGGCTAGCTGCTTACGGGTTTTCAATTGTATTTGTTGTCTCCAGAGACCAAAGCATCGACGTAACTGGAATAAACTATCGGTATCTGCAGCCGTGTTTCCGTTTTAAACAGTCCTCTTATAATTAGCAGTGTGACATCGATGCGCGCCGTCGGAAGGTTCTTCGTATCTCTGGCTGCTTGCGGTTCTTCCTGCCTGCCGCAAGTCAAGCCACTTGCCCTCCCCATTTTGCTGCATCTTCCCGTATTATCTAAGACTGCTCACTCCGTTTTTACATTGTCGTCGCTGCATTTTTTTTTTCTTATTTTAAAATTAGTTCAAATATATAAAATTACAAGTGATATTTCAAACATCTTTAATTATAACGCAAATTATAACTAAATATATAATATTTATAATACTTTTTTAAATAAAACAAATGATAAAAAAAACCTATTGTAAAAGTCAGCTGATCAGTTCAGGAACAGGGCCTTTGGTTTCTTGTAGAAACGATCATAACAACTGTTTTGTATCTTTTATATTCCAACCAGCATCCAGGAATTCAAAATAGTAGGTTTCCTCAAAATATTACACAAATGGTGGGTTGACAGAAAAACTAGTACCTGAAGGTTTGTCTTCTCAGAATTGTCTAACATTGTTCAACAGTCAACACCAGGATTACTAGCTCCTGGCTAGTGGCCGGGTGGCACAGACCAATTATTTTCGTTCCGTTAGATATTGAAGAACCAGTACGGCAGTACACGTTTAAGCAGCCTTTGAAATACATGACTTCTCAGTGGACCTCAGATTAAACAATAGTGCTTCTTCTGTTTCAAATTATAATTATAAGTCATTTTTTACTTTTTAAATTATAAGTCATTTTCACTTTTTTATTTTTCAAAATAACTTTTTTTGCTTCTCAAGACATCTCAACTCCAATATCTCTCTTTCTCTTTTTTTCAAAGCATATCAATTTTTTACTTTTCGTAATTTCTGTGTCCGACTTAAAAAAAAAAAGTACTACGGAGTCGTACTATGTTGTAGTTCTATCGCCAGCCTCTAGACTGTATAGTCTGTGACTAGCTAGTTTGTTGCCTGACCTACCTTGCGCGCGCAACATGTACACAGGCCAAGTGTGAACCGTAGCATGCAAGAATATATCATGTCTTACGTGGAGAGATCTCTCGAGCAACTGCTCTCTTTGACTCCTCCTGGCAATTCACAGACGACGGCTAAAACAAAAACAACTTTTTGACAAGACTTCCACAACTACTCTCTCGCCTCGTGTTGCCATGCAACGAAGCATCACAAGCGTCCTCCTCCGTTATAAAAGCCGGTACGAGCCCAGGGCCACTTACACATCCAATCCTTCGATACCGGCAGCATCTCCAAGCCCTAGCAGAGAGAAGCGCGCGTGCCGGAAAACATCTATCGAGTCGATGGGGAGGTCGCCCTGCTGCTGCCACGACGCCGGCGTGAAAAAAGGCCCGTGGACGGAGGAGGAGGACCGGACGCTGGTGGAGCACATACAGAAGCACGGCGGGCACGTCAGCAGCTGGCGCAACCTGCCCAAAGCCGCCGGCCTCAACCGGTGCGGGAAGAGCTGCCGCCTCCGTTGGACCAACTACCTCCGCCCCGACATCAAGCGCGGCAACTTCACCGACGACGAGGAGCGGCTCATCATCGCCCTCCACGCCGAGCTCGGCAACAAGTAATAATCCGCTACTCTCTCACCACATCCACTTGCCTTTATTTCGCGGCAGTTGGCACGAGAGTCATAGATCTTCCAGACACACAAGATCGACAAAAGTCTTGTTTAGGCACTACTCCTAATACGCCTGTTCCGATACGTTAGGTGGTCGACGATCGCGACGCACCTGGAGGGCCGGACGGACAACGAGATCAAGAACTACTGGAACACGCACATCCGGAAGAAGCTGGTGCGCATGGGCGTCGACCCCGTCACGCACCAGCGGCTGCCCCCCGACGACATCCTCAACGGCGCCCTCGCCTCCCCCGGCGGCCTCCCGGGGACGCTCCTCTGCGCCGCGGCGAGCAGCTTCAGGGACCTGGACACCGCGCTGCGGCAGGCGCAGGCGCTGCAGCTGCTCCTGCAGGTCGTCGGATCCAGTTCCAACCTCACCGGGAGCGCCGCTCTCCTGGGCAACTACAACTTGCCTACTGGGAACGCAATGCTTAGTAACGTGAACAATAGCGTTGCTCCAAACCTCCGGGACCAGACGATGAGCATCTTCTCGCCGGCGAACAACCGGCCAGCTGCTGGTTATTATCCTCCCTGCGATGCAGGCGCCGCAAACTTTGCAGAGCAAGGCATGGCTCAGCAATGTTTGAAGTCTTCGGCTCCATCGCCCAGCTGCGGCAGCCCCAATGGAGAGCTAGCTGCTGATCAGTACTGTAACACTACTGCCGCGTTGGAACGCCCAGCTGCTTATACACAAGAAGCGGCAGCCACTGGAGTTGACCTACCTGTGCCGGTGCAGACCTTCACCGACTTGTTGGAGCCCCGGGAGATGCCGAATCTGTACTCCCTAGAAGAGGATGACCGTTTATGGGACTGGGATGACATGCTGCACAGCAGCTTCCACCTATGAACTTCATCATCGTACGTGAAATGGACAAGCTGGCTTAGTGCCGTCTTCGTACGCTTGTACAAAATTTAAAACATGTTCAATTAATCCAGCTTTTGTAGTGCTACTGTTATTTGGGTCTGTCAATATTCAGAAACATGCCATGTATTCAGAGCTCACACATCAGTCATCCATTTGTTTGTGTGCTGTGATTCTTTTAATAGATTGGCTTTTAGAACAGCGAACTTATCTTTTTCACAATTCAACCATTTGTTAGACCATACCAGATCCCGTGGCAGTTAACGGGTCATCAAGTACGACTGTACATCATCGTTCGTTCAGCATGACCAAATGATCATACGAGAATAAAAAACAGCAGGCGGTTACTGTTTGGTGGTGCAGATTCAATACACACACGACTAGCAGTGTGTATTGGAAAGCAAACTTAAGAGATCATATGAAATTATGATTATCGCAGAGTTCATTTATGCTGATTGGAAAAATAGTTCGAAAGCTAATTTGATGCAAAATTAATAATGCTGGAAAAAGAAACTGTGCTGAAGGAATGCTAAGTTGAAACCCCTATATCACCTGATGATTATAAAAATGACACTTCAGGAAAATGTTCACACAGCATGGATTAGTTGGAGTAGGAAGTTGCTTTGCAAGAGTGGAGAATAGAAGGGCCGGAGGGCGACAGGCTTCAGGCTGCAGGATCAACATCTTATAATTTGTGATCCATCTCCAAGCATGTAACGGCGTCGATTAGAACACTGGACCTGTGAACAAAGCTATGACCTCACATATCACGACTTGGCGTCCTGATCCCCACATTAGCAGCACAATGGTCCCTATTAGTTAGTGGTTAGGTAAATAAAAGGTGTGCCCGAGTTCTGAAGCCATTGACTGTCCAAAAGGGCACGTGAGTGATGATTGAGTCATTCTGTCAAAAAAAAAATTCCAGACGGATTTAAAGTTATCTGTACACGTGAAATTTTATTTTATCTGTATTTTTGAGCTTGTAAAAATAATATATTTATTCAGTTGTAAACTAAGAACCTCGGCGAGCGCACCGGCGGACAGGGTGCTGGCGGCGCATGCGGGCGGGTGGGCAGAGGGAGAGAGAGGGGCCTGGGAGGGTATCCGCATGGGAGAGGACGATGAGTCTTTAATTCGGCAGCACACATCACCCGCCGTGTTGGTTCAAAATTTTCGGATATTTGTGCACGCGGAGGACTTAAGGGACCGCGAGCATAAATGATTCTAATCCAGCAGCTGATTGAAATGTTCGCTTGCACTAAGAAATATTACGATTATTTCTGCAAACGGTTATTTTTTTTGGCTTCACCTATTTTTTAGAGCAAGCAGTTTTAAATTGTGAACCTCTTGCATTTGCTAGAGGGTGATGTTGCGACAAATGCTTTTTTAATTAGTGATTAAGATCTATTGTAAATCCAGTCTAGTAAATGAATAATTAGTGATCCTGTGTGCAAAGCCTTGTGTATACGCGCGTGTTATCCAGCACAAAATCAAGGCTTTTTCATTCCGTCTTCAAGGTTCAAGCTCTCGTTTCGAGATAATTTCTGTTATAAAGTGGAATGACCATGTAGCCTGCCATTACGAAGCTGTACAATATATAGTACGTACGTGAAGGATATATATGGTTTCACAAATTCTGGCATTCGACGGTGACACCTCTCAATTAGTCAGGCAATCTGACATATTATTACCGAGTTCTGTCATGAAAAATCGCCGATGATGCCGACGTGTTTACTCGCGAGGACTATCAGCTGCAAAAATGCTTGTGAATGTGGGTAACGGGGGGAAGATTCTTGTGCGAGAAGATAACGAAGTGTAACAGCAAACCTGTCGAATCATCGATCGTCATTTCATGCGTGGATAATGAACACCGCATTTGACTACCTTGTTCGGTCGTTAACGCAAAGGCGACGACGGATGGTGCTCGCCGCTGACGCTGGCCGGAGCGGCCGTCCACGCTCGCTCGTCAGGCACTGCTCCTCGCCGGCGACGATGTCAAGCTAACCGCGTTTACATAAGCCGATGCATCGACGCCGACGTGCAAACGAAACCACTCCCAGATTTGTTAACAAAACAAATGCACGCGTCCCTGTTGAACAATACATACACAGGCGAAGGAAGTCCTTGGCCGCGACGTCGTGCCTTTTGATTTGGAACCTGCGGAACCTGACAGCCGCTACCTGCCAGAGCGAAATGGTTTTCGGAGGTTTTCAAGATGGGGCACGCCATGGGACGTCGATGGGTGATGCCGATGGTCGGACTCGGAGACAGGTGGGTCGTCCCCTCCGGATCGATCGAGGGTCCTGG
>BCLH01002580.1:26190-46279 GCA_001602315.1 Zoysia pacifica
GACGCGGGCGCAGGCCGCTGCCAGCCGCTGTGTGTTGGAAAAAAATGGTTAGGGTTAGGGTTGGAAGAGGAGTCCAATTCTTTTATATCTTCAAAAAAAAAGCGCGTCCGTTAGATCTGGATCCAACGGTTCAGATCGCACGGTGGCTAAATAGGCTAGATTTGACCCATGTGAGAGAAAGATTTTTCAGCCCAAGCTCAGGTTGTTTTGCCCGAAAGGCAACAGGCCAATGGGTCAGGCCAAATTCTAATTTCGGCCTAAAAGAAAGGTTTTTCCATTTCTTTTTCAGAGGCTTTTTTAAGTGATTAATTGGGTAATTTTTTACCTAATTAAATCTGTTAAAATTATTCCGTTAGTTCAAATTTTAACAGAATAGAAAAATAAAGTAAATGCTTTTGAAAATTAAAGTTTATTATTAAATTTGAACCAACGAGAGAATTTAATTTTGAAAAAAATAGTAATAAATTTCAGTAATTATGATATTGTTATTTTCTGACCAACGTTGATAATAACAGTATTATAATTTCATAATTGATATTTTTATGCCTTATTTCTATTTCTGCCCAACGGTGACATAGATTTAATGTATAATACAAAATTATGTGTCATATTTTTTACCAACGATAAAAATAAGACATATAATTTTATTGTTATTATGTTCTCACTTTATTTGATTTATTTACAGACGGATACAACTTAATGAGTTGTATCAAAGAGATATCTACTCTCAAAGGTGACAACTATGGAGAGTGAAAGAAAAAGATAAACCTAGAGTTTATTTTGACTGAGGTGGACTGGGTCCTTACTACAGCATATTCCACTGAGCCTGAAGAGCCAGGGAGAAAAGAAAATGAGGCTGAGCCTGTTTGGCAGACTAGACAGAGAGACTATGCTCTCTTAAAGATATTCTATTACCTTGAGCATAGAAAATAGACTACAGCCAACAAGAAATGTATGGCTGTGATAAAAAACACGATTGAGCCTACAATTGTGGGTTCAATCTCAAAGTGTGACATTGTCACGGAGTACCTTAAAAGAATAAAGAGTCAGTTTACTAGCTCTTCAAAGACATATGCTACACAAGTGATTAATCAATTTGTGACAGAAAGGTACTTTGATGATAACGGTGGTATTAGAGAGCACATACTAAAGATGAGCAATATAACGTCCAAGCTCAAACCAATGGATCTGGGTCTCAAGGATGAGCTCCTTATCCATCTAATTTTTGCTTCTTTGCTAAAAAAGTTTGACACCTTTGTTGTCAACTATAATATACAACTCGAGACATAGGACATAGAAAAATGTATAGCTATGTGTGTGTAAGAGAAGGACAGAATTAAAGCTTTATATGGTGGTTCTATTAACTATGTGAAGGACAACAAAAGAAAGAATTTCAATAGTCACTCCTCAAATAACAAGAAAAAAACCCCTGTCCATCAGCCTCAACAGAATAAATTTGCAGTAGACAAGGATCAGTGTCTCCACTGTAAAAAGACGAGACACTACAAGAAATATTGTCCCTCTTATTTACAGATGATTATGGCAAAGAAATGTGAGAACATTATTACCTTTATAATTGAATCTCTGTATGTGCAATATTCGAAATCTACTTGTAGATTGACTCTGGAGCAAACTGTTCATGTTGCAAATTCTTTGCAGGGATTCCGTTCGACGAGGATTATGCAAAGAAGAGAAAGATGCATTAAAGTTGCAAATAAAGTCTAAGCAGAAGTTGAAGCCGTTGGTGATCTTTCATTAGAGCTAGCTGATGGTTTTACGCTTATACTTAGAGATGTTCTCTATGTACCCTCTCTAAAGAGAAATTTAATTAGTGTTTCATGTTTAGATAATGATGATTATGATTGTTATTTTAGAAATGGCAAGTGTAAAATAATGTTTAATAAAGAATGTGTTGGTCTTGCTATATTATAAAATGAGCTTTATTTATTATTACTACGTGATGATATAAATGTCGTATGCGATAATAAGAACGTTGCGTGTGAGATAAACAAATCCTCGTCCATCAATGAAAATAGAAAACAAAAAAAACTCTAGATGTGTCGTCGAAATTATGGCACTGTCGTTTAGGCCACATTTCGAGGGGGAGAATAGAAAGACTAGTTAACAATGGTATTCTTATTCCACTAGAGTTCTCATACTTAGAATAATGCAGAGAATACATCAAAGGAAAATATGTAAAGAAAATTAAGAAAGATGCAAAAAGAAGTACAGAAGTTCTACAAATTATTCACACAGATATTTGTGGTCTCTTTTCTGTGAAAAGTATAGATGGTTATGACTCATTCATAACATTCACGGAGGATTACTTTCGATATAGATATATTTATCCAATCAAAGAAAGAAATGAAGCCTTTAATAAATTTAAGATATTTAAGGTTTAAAGATAAAGATAGTCCGATCCGATCGTGAGGAAGAGTACTACGGTCGGCATACCCCATATGGCTAAGTTTCTGGACCTTTTGCAAAGTTCTTACAGGAAAATGGCATAGTGACTCAGTATTCTACCCCAGACGAACCTCAGCAAAATAGAGTAGCTGAAAGACACAACTGTACTTCGATGGATATGGTGCGAAGCATGATGAGCTATTCCACATTGCCATTGAGTTTGTGGATGAAGCGTTAAAAACCGCCATTTATATTCTTAACAGAGTACCCAGCAAATCGGTGCCGAAAATACCGTATGAGTTGTGGATAGAGAGAGTTATCTCATTAAACCACTTACGTGTGTGGGAGAGCTCAGCTGAGGCTAAAGTATTTAACCCAAATCTTAGAAAACTAGATCTCAAAACAGTGAGTTGCCGTTTTATTGGTTACCCAGAAAAGTAAAAAGATTTTCGTTTCTACTATCCAGACAGATATATAAAGTTTGTAGAAACGAGATACGCTGTCTTTTTAGATAATGAGATAATGAAGGAGAGCATGGTAGCTCGAGAGATTGATTTTGAAGAGAAGCAGGCGTACGTGCCTACTCCAATGATTCAAGAGTCATTCTTCTCACTACCTGCAGTCGCTGCACTGACAGTGTGAGATACTGTGATGTAAGCATCTGTTATTGTTCCTCCTATGCAACAATAAATAGAAATGAGTAACATGTTCTACAGGATCTAATAAAACCCATTACCACAGGTGAGAGGGAGCAAAAACAGCTTCAAACAGAAAATGTACAAAATGAAAAGGCCTCGAGAAGGTCTCAAAGAGTAAGAAGATCAGCTATTTCTGATGAATATGAAGTTTATCAGACAGAAAAATTTCAAATAGAGGATGATCCCACCTCATTTGAAGAAGCCATAAAAAGTAAAAACTCTTCAAAATGGATTGAAACCATAGAAGAAGAAATCAAGTCCAAGAAGGCTAATAAAGTCTGAGACTTAGAAGTAATTTACAAAAGAGCCAAAACAGTAGGCTGTAAATGGGTCTACAAGACAAAACTCGACTCTAAAGGGAATGCAAAAGGATATAAAGCACAACTCGTAGTAAAAGGCTTTACTCAAAAAGAAGGGATTGATTACAATGAGACTTTTTCTCCAGTCTAATGTAAAAATTATTTCAGAATCATAATAGCACTAGTAGCTCATTTTGATTTAAAGTTACATTAGATGGATGTAAAGACAGCATTTCTCAATGGAATTTAGAGAAAAATGTTTATATGGCACAACCAAAAGGTTTTGTTGTGGAAGGAAATAAAAGATTGAGATGCTGTCTAAAGAAATCGATTTATATGTTAAAGCAAGCTTCAAAACAATGGTACTTGAAGTTTGACAGCACGATAAAAAAATTTGAGTTTAAAAAAAATATAGAGAACAACTGTTTATTCAAAGTTTAAAGATGGAAAATTTATCTTTCTAATCCTGTATGTGTATGATATCCTACTAGCTAGTAGTGACATCAGTCTGCTACTGGAGACAAAGAAGATCTTGTCCTCAAATTTTGATATAAAAAATCTTGGTGAAGCTTCATTCGTTTTAGAAATCGAAATGCACCGAGATAGAAATAAAAGGGTATTGAAACTGTCACAAAAAGCATACATAGAGAAAGTATTAAAGAAATATGGTATGCATAAATGTAGTCCATCACCTGCACCTATAGTTAAGGGCGATAGATATGGAGATTTTTAATGCCCCAGGAACCAATATGAGATCGATCAAATGAAAGCAGTTCCATATGCTTCAGCTGTCGGAAGCTTACAGTATGCTCAAATATGTACACGCTCTGACTTAACATTTGTTATCGAGTTACTTGGCAGATTCCAGAGCAATTTTGGAATAGAACATTAGAAATTGATAAAGAAAGTCTTACGCTATTTACAAGGAACAAAAAGCCTCATGATGACATACAGAAGATCAGATTTACTGCATATAGTAGGGTACACAGATTCTGATTATGCGAAAGATGATAAAAAGTTAACATCCGGATATGTGTTTACTCTCGTTGGAGGAGCTATTTCGTGAAAAAGCTCAAAGCAAACCGTCACTACATCGTCTACAATATATATCGAGTTTGTAGCATGTTATAAGCCTACGAGGCAGGTGAACTCACTTAAGAAGTTCATACCCGGTTTAAAAGTGGTTGACAATATCCATGGACCACTTAAGTTGTACTGCGATAATAAATCTGCAGTAACGTATGCACACAATAAATAAGTTAAGTGGTGCTGTCAAATACATTGACATAAAGTATTATGTTGTGAAAGATAAAGTTCGGGATCAAATCATAAGTCTTGAGCATATAAGTACTGCAAAGATGTTAGCGGATCCGCTTACTAAAGGCTTACCATTTAAAGTGTTCATTGAACATGTTAGTGGCATGGGTTTAAGAGAAAGCCCGTGATTTCTGAACTAAAAGATTGTCAAAAACTATAGTAACTATTTCAGAAAAAAATGTATTGTAGCTGTTAAATCTATCGACGATTGATTGTGACGATGAAACAGTTCTATGCATTAATCTGTAATGGAATGAGTAAAGTTAAAAAGTATTAAAGATAAAAGTATAAGGTGAGATCAAGAGAGAGAATGTTAGAAATTGATCTCCACCCATTTTGGCCCAACGGACTAAATAAACCTTTGACTTAATCACGCTCTGATTGAGGGCGCCTAGCCCATTATAGCTGGTGGGCCTCTATCGTCAGCGCCATAATAAATAGAGGTGGAGGCCGATCGATACTCACACCGAGTTCGTCCGTACCGCCATACCTCACCGACAAACCCTAATTCGATCTGCGAGGGAGCGCTGTGCCGACAGGAAGCACCACCGTCGTCATCATCACGACGACTGCCGTCACCAGAAGATCCACGACGTCGCCGTAACTTTTACACCACTGCCCTCGCCACTGACCGAAGCTGCTCTAGCGCAGAGAACCGCATTGACAAAGGGCAGATGACTGAATATTCTTCTACGACTCCGACTGGATCCGAAGGTATGAACACCTCCGAATCACATATTTATTCTTCGAACACAAGACTCTCGGATCTACCCTTTTAGATACCGAAAAAAGAAAACCACAGCAGAAACTTCACAATAATCACATAAAAATGGGCCATAGATTTCAGATATCTTTTGCTTGTGGGAATGCTCGGAACCCGTCACACTGCCGCTTCACTCCAGAGGGAAATTCCAAATTTTATTTTAAAATTCTTGATAAAACTGAGTTCACGTTTCGTGCATTTGGAGCCGCGAAAGCCACAGCGCCGCCTGCTTAGAAACACGGGCGAAAGTGCAAGCTTATCTTCTCGAGCAACTTGATCTGTAAAAAGCGCCTACGATTAGTTTGACCGCGGCGGTTAACTCCGACCGGAAACCACGTGCATGACAGTGGAGTGTGGAGGGCTCTCTGTAATTTAACGTCAATCACGTGGCGCGCAAAAGCTGAGCGTCCTGAAATTACTTGCTACTAAAACCCTACTTACCGTAATCAAGGTATGCAGTACGGCGATCCTTTGGATCTCACCAAACAGTAGTAACCGCGAACCGATCGCCAGGTTATTTCCGCGTTGGAACATTGTGATCCTCTTCCAGATCACTCGCTGTGTCGAGAGGCAGGTCCAGTCACTGCTGACGATGCAGGCGTCGATGTGATCCGCTGCCGTTGTCGACACCAGAACTGCAAATTCAGTTTACATCATCGAATTCGATCCTAAGGACATGAGATTATACTTCCTTTTTTAACCAAAATTAACTATTTCTAGATTTAATTAAAGTCAAACTTTTATCACTTTCACCTTTAATAATATATAATTAATAATATTTTATTACATTAAAAATTATATTTTTTAAATTCATCATTAAATATACTTTAATAAAAATTACTCTCTCCGGTTTTAAATTATTGACACCGTTTATTTTCATCATCAATTTTGACCATTCTCATTATTCAAAAAATTTATCTCAATATCCAAAATTTTTGTCCGTGATTTAAATTCCGTCTATGAGAAAGCAAATAATAATAAAATTTTAGATGTTTGAATAATTTTTTTAATAAGACGAATAGTCAAAGTTGTTAAAAAAAATTTAACAGTGTCAATATTTTAAAATCAAAGGGAGTATATTTTTATATTAAAAATTATGTAATTTTTAAATATTATTAATAAAAGTTAAAAAAATTAATATTATCTAAACTTAAAAATACTTATTTTAGAATGGAGTTAGAAGTTCTTCTGAAATCTGCAAGTGATCTACGACAGCTTAGTATATTTTCTGCCGGCGCTCTCTGATCTGCAAAGACTGCAATGATTGCGCGCCACATGCGCAAGGCGAATTCCGTTATTTTTGTACGGCTGCAACATGGCCGTGGCAGTTAGCGGTTAGCTAGCCGCGAGTGCCGTCGTCGTGGTCGACACCTGTGAACGAACACATGGCGAGGCCGGCGGGTCAGACGACTGGGGAGCTAAACAACTCCTACACTATTGGTGTCCGTGACTGCCGGATCTGCTCTTGATTACGAGAATAAAACGCTGCGGTTTACATTCAGAGAAAAAAGGAATCACAAGCCGGCCGAGCGTTCGCCGCCGCCGATGCCGGAGAAGAACTCGGCGTCACGAGCAGCAAGCAATCCAATCACAACGAATAATAAACCTGGAGAAAATGGCAGGCGACGTGCCGTTAATTTACAAGCAAGACGAACCAGGCGAAAGAAGCAACCACTCGCAACTTGCAGCTCCCAAAACGCCAGAGAGACCAAACGGAGCCCGACCAAAAGCAAGTTTATCTTTACACCAACGCCACGCCACGGGACAGCGAGCCAACTGAAATTTGCTCAAAAAGGGAGAAAGGGGGGCTAAAATAAACAAATCAGAAACAGGAAGGGGAATATTCGAGCCCTTCTCTCTCGCGCGTATAAACGCCACCAAGAAAAGCAACCCCGGCTGGAGGAGGGAGAAAGGGCGGAGGTGCGGGGCAGTGGCAAGGGAAGGGAAGGGAGAGAGGAGAGGGAGAGCCGAAGAAAAGCTCTTCTTCTCCTTCTTTCTTTCTTTCGCCTCTCGTTCTCTTTCTCTTTTCCTTCTTGGCCGGCCGCCGGTCCCCGGATTCTTTGGAAGGGGGGATAGGAGGAGGGGATGGAGAGGGAGGAGAGGTTCCCGGTGTGGGAGGCCGCGCTTGGCGCGGGAGTTGCCGCCTCCTTCGCCGCCGGGCTCGTCGGAGTCTACCTTTCCATGCCGGACTCCGACTACAGCTTCCTCAAGATGCCACGCAACCTCCAGGAACTCCAAATCCTCACGTAATTTTACTCTGTCCTTGATTTACCTTCAATTGATTATTATCATCTAAGGCTTATCTATTTTTAGCGGATTAACGGAAGGGTAGGGGTAGTATATATGTGCGTTTTCGTTTGCGATGAAGATTCGATTTTTAATTATCTGCGATGTCGAATTGTCAATGCTAAAGCCTAAATGGCCTGCTTGTTGTTGGGGAATGGAACAGTTGGATGATGGTAGTTGTTATGAAACCATTGAATGGTTATCTCGTGATTTGAGATGGATCTCATCGTTAGCTTACTTGGAATTCGATAGTTTCACTGTAAAATATGGATCTCGTGAAACTGCTGTTCATGCTTCGTAGTTTCAGGGACTGCAAAGGGAAGATTTGTTATGTCCCCGACCATTGTAAACTGGAGGATTATCCAAAATAATCTTTATTCTGTCAGTTAAATCTGACAGGAGATTTGGCTTGTACTATAAACTGCATTCCTATTCAAATATGATTTTCTCTGGATTAACTTTTTAAAAAGTGACTTATGTCACTTTGTTTTCCTTATTGCCAAGTTGCTTTCGTGCCACCTACAATGCCATGTACAGTAGACTCGGTCCTAGCCTGCTTCATCGGCATTAAGCTTAATATTGGATAAACTAAATAATCTGATATCCCTTCCATGTCAGCTACCTGTTTGATAGTATATCTATGTCTTGTGCATTGCCTTCTGGTCCCTTTTCTGTTGTTGTTATTTTTGGTTGCTGAAATGTAGTGCACATGCGCACATAGTAATTGTAACTATTTAAATGGAGACATAATGTTCGCTGACCATTAGCTGGTTTGTTTGCAGTGGCCATCTTGAGAACTATACTAGTGACTACACCCTACAGGTGTTGGTAGGTTATTGTGGTGTTTACATCTTCATGCAGACCTTCATGATCCCGGGGACGATATTCATGTCACTGCTTGCTGGCGCTCTATTTGGACAACTCCGGGGCGTGGCCCTTGTGGTCTTTGCTGCCTCTGCTGGTGCATCGTCATGCTATTTCCTGTCGAAGATGATCGGAAAGCCACTGGTATTCTCATTGTGGCCAGACAAGCTTAGTTTCTTTCAGAAGCAGGTAGCAGCAAATACCAACATTACCTGATGCAGCTTTGTTTCTGCAGTTTGTATTGATGCTATGCTTTAATATTTATTTTGAATTGCTATACGCTCAGTTAGGCTCTATGATTCAAGACCATCTAGGACTCTTATATTTATGACTGACGAAAATTAAAATTTATTTCATTTCAGGTAGCTAAAAGAAGAGAGAAGCTGTTGAATTACATGCTTTTCCTCAGGGTCACCCCAACATTGCCAAATACATTCATTAATTTAGCTTCGCCAATAGTAGATGTTCCCTACCATATATTCTTACTGGCAACTCTGATTGGTCTCATCCCAGCTGCCTATGTAACCGTCAGGGTAAGTTTCTTGATTCAGATATGACACTTGCTGCCCTCTACTATGCCTTGTACTAACATAAGTTCTGCTATTTGCTTCTCTTTTCCTTGTCATTACTTCCAGGCCGGCATCGCTCTAGGAGAGTTGACTTCCCTAAGTGACCTTTACGACACCCAATCAATAGCGCTGCTATTCCTGATTGGTGTTGTTTCAGTCACACCAGCATTGTTGGGCAAAGACGAAGCTCAAGAAAAACCATCAGAAACGGCAGTTGGCGCTTCATGATCATCAAAGCACCACGTAGTGTCACCTCACTTGTATATATCCACATCCAGCATGCGATGGCTTCATTGGATCAAGATCAACAGGCACTGATACCTTCGTAAAAGTGGTGTGCATGGCTACGCAACTTAGCGGGACCTTGGCGGCTTGGCCCCAAGCCCGTCCATCATCCGCTTTGAAAAACCTGTGTTGCCATCACGGTATTATTGGATGGCCATCCGTCACAGTATGAATGAATGAATAGGGAAGCACAATGTCCAGTTGCACAAGCTGCTCTGATGTGTAACCGAGTAGCGCTGTCTAGATGGGACAGTCAACTAGTCGAATCATTGTATATACTGTCCAAATTCATTCAATCCATATTCAGTGGTTTAAAGATAACATGCCATGTCCAGTTTATGGTGTTCCTGAATCTTTTAGTAGTACATTTTTCCTCCATGGTTGTGCTCTACTTCTGTGATGTAATGCAAATTCTTTCCAATAGATTTTGAGCGCAGTTGCTTCCAATACATTTTTTTATGCACTGCTTGTGCTTCGGCCCGCTTCCAAGTGAGGGCCTCTTTGGAAGGGATTATGATTATTCAAAAAATTGCTCACACTTTAGATTATCTGTGAAAATTATTTATCTAACTTACCTACATAATCTATTTTTTATGTCAGGAGTGTTTGGCAAAATAGTTTATCTAATATGGATTATAGGTGGTGAAAATGGAGAAGTGATAAAAAGCTATTTGTAGCTTATGAGTGTGAGTGTTTGGCAAAATAGTTTATCTAATATGGATTATAGATTATAGGTGATGAAAATAGAGAAGTGATAAAAAGGTATTTGTAGCTTATGAGTGTTAGTTAAAAAATATAGAAGTGATTATAAGCGATTGTATGTATAATTACTTATAGGTTTTAAGTGTTTGATAGAGATTATAGCATAAGTTATGATAATCATTAGTAAAATCAGCACTATAATCTTCACCAAAACGGGTCTGAATGAGTGGTTAGCCCATTTGATTTAACAAGCCAGACCTAATTTGCCACGTCACATGCCAACAAACGGGGTCAGGAATTTGACCGAGCCCATCGAGCGAAAAGTGACCGAGCCCATGCTCGCGTCTTGGGGGCATGGGGCGGCCCATACACCTTTCACGGACGGCGTCTACAGTCGTCACCGCCGCCGTCTCCACCGTTGCAGCGAGCAGCCAGCGTCCGCCACAGGCAGCCAGGCCCAAGGCGGGAGGAAGTGGAAGCAGAGAACTCACATGTTGGGTATTCTCCGACGTTCTGCCCCCGCCGCCTCGTCCTCACCATCGGCGGGCCTACGGCAGGTGCGTCCGATTTCCGGCCGTGTTGCTGTCTGTGAATTCAATCCGCTTGCTCTGCTGCTGCGCTAGTTTGGTTGGCTCCGGCCTCCGGGTCCGGGTGTGGTTGAGCATACTTCGGAGGAAGTGGTATTGGTCACCAATAGGTGCTTTGAACGGTTTGTGTCGCAACATTACCTGACGAGTAGTTTTGGTTTCTAAATCGTGCTAGAGGAATAATGGTATTAATATCGTTGCTATATTTTTTAAGGATATGAAATTCTCGTATCTAATTACGCGATTGCTTCACGATGCTGCATGCTCTCTTTTTTTAGTTGCAATGGTACTTGTTGCCGTTCTTACCGCGGGTACAGTACGAGAATACTGTCTCAGGGGCGATGTATTTTTGTACTCGATATAGTTTAGTCTACGACAGACTCGAGAAGGTTTTTTTATCTGATTCGAACTAACTCGAGCGGTGTAATACTCTACGTCTAAGAAGGAGATTATCTCGATGACAACAGTACAAAGGTTAGATTCTCTCTTCGCGAGAGAATCTGAAATGGGTCGAAAATGCTTGGAGCATAGATGAGAGAGGTTGCTCTCGAGAGGGGACGCGAGAACCCTGGCTCCAGTGGTGTTCATGGTCTAGCTCATTGATTTGATTTTTTGTCTATTCTTTTTCCGTCGTCTTCTATCGCTCTTCGGGCTCTTTTTATATAGGGTGGCTCGGAGTTACAAATAGTGAGTCATACGCGATCTTGTCGCCTCGCCGATAAGTGAACCTTTCCGCTGTCGTCGCTGTCATTCGTGCCCAGACGCGAACGTGATCTGTCGCGTCGCACGCAACAACAGGCACTGTAACACCTGTACAACACTGCTGTATCAACCACAGTGCCGTCAGTTCTTATCCGCTGACTGCCGTGGCTTCTGCTGAAGTGCCATCGTAGTGAATCTCGTCCCGTCCCGTCAGAGCAGTTGGCCACTGGAGTAAATATGCCATTATACCTCCTTTCTTAGAGGTCGATTCTCGGAGATCGACGTCTCTGTGATGATGCAGTTTTCGTATGTCACTTTAAGGGTCAGGCCGTGCGCTGAACACTGCCGTCCGATCTTTAACTCGGAGCTTTACACGTACGTACGAGTGCAGACCATGAAATATCCGAGGTACATGATCTCGATATCACTCAGCATTAAGTTACAGTTTCCAGTTTCACATGGCCCCATTTCCGGAGCAATGAGAGTGCAGGGTGCCCGATCGAAGTCTCCAGTAAGAGTCAAAATGCAGAGGCTGCACTATTTACGGAATTAGCTCAAATCTCATCCGTTAGATCCAAAACAAACAAACCAGATCAATTGTTACAGTAACGCTCGATAAATAGTAACCTCGAGTGAGCAGCAACTCTTTAAATGAACAATGTCGAATTTTACTGTTCAACAACACTGTAGCTGCATTACCGCAGCGGATTCGGATCTCAGGGTGCCATGAAACATAAAACGGACAGAAGAGTACATTAATCTTCGATGCAGATAGAAATGGAGCAAGCCGTTGTTGTTCATGCAGAGATGTCAGATGTCAGACTTCACATGGTTTCACTGAGAGGAGCAGGTGAGGCGATCCCAAGTATCTACGGCCATTCCCCTTGAGACGCCTCTCAAGGTTCGGACTTCAGCACTGGCTTATCATATTGAATCCCTGAACTCACATTATCTGGCATGGAACCGCATAATGACTGGTTATGGAAGATGCTCATGAGTCACTGGGAGTCTGATGTTTTTCCTTTTTCGTCTTGAGAAGCTTGTTTACCTGGCCACATGGTAGAAAGGTCCATAATTCGTTCTTTCATGATAGAAAGGTCGATAACAGGCATAAGATCGACTCCTCCTTACATAAATAAGTAGGCTCCTGCATCTACTTTATAGTTAGGAAAGTCGGAGCAAATGGTACAGAAAAATAAACCTCTAAGGGCCGTTTGGATTTTTGAAATTGAATTCATTCTAATAATTAGTTAATGTAGTTGTTATAAAATATATTTGCATATTCATTGTTAGACATAAAAGAGACATACTTGTATGTTGCATTTTTATTGTAGAGAGGCATACAAAGAATATATTTATATGTTACATTTCTATTATAAGCAAGTGAATTAAAGAGTGTGTTATAAGTTGAAGAGTAGAATTATAGCATAAAGATATATATAATCTATTTCTATCTCTCACTCTGTGAATTTGAGGTAGACTTGTTTGTGAGCTTAAGAAAGTTGTGAAATATCAAATTTCAAGTCAAATAAACTAATCCATTATGTAGATTCTAATTTCTCCAAAACTAAGGGATCCAAACGGTCTCTAAATAGTAAAAATCCACCTAAATGCTACATCTATTGAGGAGCAACAGCATCAAGAACCCTACTGGCCCTCACGTGTTTAGTAGGGCCATTCCCTCCAATAATTCATTACCCCTTACTATCAGCACTCTGTAATGTCAGCTCAGGAGAATGGGGGCCTCGCCATTTCTTCCTACAATGGTTGATAAAAATGTCTGCAGTATATAATTGAGGATTGATTACAAAATCTCTGTTCCATGTCCCACAACATAAACACAGCACAAATAAGAAAATATGGTCAACCATAGAAAATGTAAGAAATGAATCCAGCAATGTTGTACTAAATAAAATGGATCTTTTGTATTCTTTGAGGCATCCAGCTATTGTTTAAACCACGATGAGGTAAGAAACAGCTATTATCAACGGGACATATTTCACATGGCAAAGAGCAGAGAAATGCCAACCGATGATTTTGTGTACTAATTGTCGCTTTTCTTCTTCAGCAAACCACCGAATCTCTTCAATAAAGGCTTCTTCTTTTGATGCTGATGCTGTTTGGTTGGTGATGTGCTGCCACTGTTCTCCTTCGTCGAGTGCAACCCGTTGGTATCAAAAGTTGCATCTTCCTTGTTTGATTCCAAATCAGCTTGTGAATCACAATCATTGTCCTTCTCCTTGGATGAATCATAGTCGGTGTACTTACTGTTCTCCCACATTTTGGCAACCACCATGACCGGTTCATCGTCCGCTTCACTGCCGCCCTTCTCCTTATCTGTTTCCTGGTTACTACCAATCATCGTGCCATCTTTTACATTTGCAAGCAGGGAAGAGAGCTCTTTGATCTTCTCAGAAGCAGCTGCTTCCTTAGCCTGCAAATCTTCGTTCTCCTGTTTGATATTCTGTAATTCATTCTCTTTGTCTAATAGCTTTTCCTTCCACTGGAAACATTCGGCCTTAGCTTCCTCTCTGATTTTGTTAGCTTCTATTAATTGATCTTCAAGTTGCTGCATCTTCTCCTGCAACTCTGCATTTTCAGATTCTCTGTCTTTCACTGCCTCCAAAGTTTTGTCCATTTGAGCTTTGATCGAAACGATTTCTTCTTCTGACTTCTTGACAGAATTGACAAAGCTGAGCTCCTTGGACTGCCATTCTTCACGGGCGTTCCTTGCTTCTGCTTCCATTCTTTCAACTGACTTTGCAAGGCAAACTTTCTCATAGTTTGCTTCATCAAGCATCACTTCATAATTCTCCTTAGTATTCATCAGAGTCATGTTAAGTTCCTCTACCTGTGCCTTGGTACGCTCAATTTCGTCTTGTTTAGTAAGATACTTCTCCTGCGCCTCTCTAGATTCAGCTGACATTTCCTGCAAGGCTGAGGCCAGACCCTCCATTGCCTTCTTAACCTTATCAACCTCATCTTTGCTAGCTTCAAGCTCCATGGTCAGCTGGTTCTTCTGTTCAGTCAGGGCCTTAATTTCTGACATTCCATCACTGTTGAGGGCCTCCATTTTCGCTTCTTCTGCCGCACGGAGTTTCAACCTAAGTTCTTGAACCTCTCTCCATAGATCAGCCGCCTCTTTCTCTACGGCATCAAGCCGCTTGCCCGGCGTATCAATATCTCCCTTCTGTCTAGCCACCTCATCCTCCAAAAGCCTAACCTTGTCCCGAAGCACAGCAAGTTCAGACTCTCTGTCCAGGAGCAAGGTACTCGTTGCATCGAGATCTTTCATTGCTGAATCCAATGAGTCGCCCTTCAACACATTAGATTGCCCAGCTTCCTCTAGTCTGATCTCCAACAGCCGCACCTTCTTCTGCCATTCATCAGCTAAATCATTTGACTTTGAACCTGCATTGTTAGCATTGGCCACCCGCTCTTCAGCAGCCTTCAGTTTCTCAAGCTCAAGCTTTAATTTTGAGTTCTCTGACTCAAGCTTTTGAATCCTTTCAGCAGTCTTTTTGGCCTTGCCGTCCAACTTGAAATCAACCAGCTCGTTCAGGCGCTTAATCTCAGCATTAAGGAGCTCGACCTGCTCAGCTTTCGCTTGAGCAGCCCACTTGGCATCGTCTGCCTGGCTGAGAGCTTCGTTCCTGGCATCGATTGCATCAGCAAGCTCGTACCTTGCCTTCTCAAGCTGCTCCACGGTCGACCGCAGGGCGTCCGCATCAGCTTCCTGCTGGCTCTGCATGCGCTCCAGCTTCCTCTGCACAGAATCAACGCTCGCATGCTCTGACTGCACGGAGGTGGACTTCTCAGCCTCCGCTGCCTCCATGGCCTTCCTCTGAAAGTCGAGTGCCTCGTGCAGCCTCGCATTGGCCTCATCAACCGCCTTCTTGGTACGCTCCAGCTCCTCAAGAACCTTCCCCTTCTCCTTCTCCTTCTCTGTCAACTGCTCCTTCGCCTTCACGAGTTCTCCTTGAACCGCGGCAAGCTGCGCCTGCAGTTCCTGGATGGGCTTCGCGGCCTGCTCCTCCTGCGGCGGCTTCGCGGCCTTCCCTTTCTTCTGAAACCCAGAAAAACTACTAACACTCACGATTTCGCAACAAGCACGCACCTTTCGGCGCCACAGCGCGGGTAACCGCTGGAATTCTCACCTCAGGAGGCGTGGTGAGCCGGGACGCGGCCTTCGGCGTGGGCGCCTTGCGGTCGGCCGACCCGGGAGACTTGTCGGCAGCCCGCGGCGCGCTCGGCGGCGTGCCATGCGCGGCGCTCAACTTGGGGACGGCCGGTTTGCGCGCCTTGGTAGTCGGAGGCGTGCCCTTCTTCTCCGGCGGCGGCTTGCCGCTGCTCTTCGCCTCCGCCGAACCAGATCTGCGTTCCAAGAACCCGAACCGCCGTTAGTAGTCCAAGAGCCACCGTGCGTCTCTACCTGCCCACGCGGCCACGGGGAGACGACCTACGAACCGGAAGCGGCAGCGCAGAAGGAAGGGAGCGACGGGTACTCACTTGGCCTTGCTGGAGCCCTGCATTGCTGCGTCGCCGACTCACCGGCGGTATTCTCTCCTCGGTGCCTTGGTTGCGCTAGCCTGCGACCTGGGTGGGAGAGGAGTTGAAGCGCGCTATGAATGCGAGAAATTTGGGGGAAGCAGTGGTGGGTGAGCGGTTGTGGCAGCGCTGCCACTAGTTGATGACCATGGACGGAGCGGAGGTTGCGGGCTCCTACTACTACGAGACGCCGGTTTCGATCAGCATCGCTGTGGGGTTGCTCGTGTTTGGAGCAACCTTCACATTTTCCTCGTAGGTTTTCATTGCAGAGCTAGAGAGAGAGAGAGAGTGGAAGGGGAAGTGACCCGGACGGATGAGTTGGAATCTGCTAGGGCTGTGCGGGATTGCGGCTGGAGCATTCATTCATCCTTGCTGTGTTCACTGATCTTGGGAAGAAGACAACTCGATTTGGACGATTTCTTTTGCGTGACGTTTTGTTTTATCAAAATAATCAAAGTTTGTTCCGATGTTTATGCTTGGCATGGTTTCAAATCTGGTGCTCCAGTCCATATCTATAGAGATTATACAAGATTATAAAATCTGGATTCTAAAGTTTTAAAATCTCAACTGTTTGAATTATGAAATTTTAGTTACAGATTTTAGATGTTTAATTTTTTTTCTAAAATACCTTTAGGTGAGCCTTCTTTTTTTTTTTACCTGAGTTCTTTTTACTTGAGTTGAAGAAGAGAATAAAAGTAAAACTGTCTTGAGTTAGAGAAGAGAATAAAAGTAAAACTGTCTTTTCAATGGAACTGATAAAAAGAATCTTTGAAAAACTTAGGCTCCAAAAGATTATGAGATTGTGAGTTATGAGCGACGAGATTTTTCATCCATTCTCGAGAAACCTACCCACTTGGTTACGTGCTAGATTTTTTTAATCTTATCGGCACAATTTTATCCGATTAAAACGGGCCATAGTATACTCCTACGTGACACTCCAACTGCTCCCAATCTTTGTTCGACGCTCCGGTCAAGTTGTAGTAGGACCATGAAACAATACGGTCGCTGGTGAGTACTCGTAATAGTGGCTGTGCTAATATAAAACCGTTGGGTGCATCGGATTCTGGGTAAACACGGTCGGTGTGTCGTCTTGTTCGTCGGGTCCCCTAAAACTCGCGGCGAGCAATTCACGAGGCCGACACGCATGATTAGCCTGCGAGAGATCGCCGCGCGCGGCGATTCCTGAAGCGAATTCACCATGGAACTCTGCCTCCGTGTGGACCGTACGAAATACTGGGTGGTTGCTACCGTAGGATTAGTCAAGAAAAAAAAATCAGGTTTACTCAAACCCAGTTTTTTTTTCAGCCTCTAAAGCATGGTCCCGGATCATGTTGGGAGAACCCTCGCATCGGGCGACCAGAAGATGAGATGTCAGTGTCGTTCTTTTTTAAGGACGAAAGAGGCTAGGGGAACATCAAGAAAAGGGCGATAAAACCTTTCTCGATCCGCAAAAAGTCACTCGACTTGTTCGCAATAGAAAGACTGGAGCGCAGCCATGCACTTCGACCGCCTCTCCATCCGGAGCAACTTGACCTCACGACGCAGACCGCGGCGGAACAGCTCATCAGCTGCTCAAGCCATCTATAGAGCAGAGAACCTTCCCCCATTTCTCCGGCTCACGACGCAGAATTCTGCAGCTGGTTGTATTCCACCCACCGGCGGAGGACAAACTGCCCGGAGTTCAGGCCCCCAAGTCCTAACAGCTGCCAAGTAGAGAAATACACAGGGAATTCCATTTCCAAGCAGAGCCTCCTTGCCTGACGCCGAACCGTCACCAAGAAGAGACCGGTCGCCGTCGCCCCATAATCTGTGGCTCCTGCCGATGCGCGACGAAAGCATCTGCCACCGTGTTACATCTGCTGTTGGATGGTCGCCGTCGGCCGCAAGCAAGCATGTGGCCATACCGACACACGTTCCACGAATATAGTCCTATACATACTCATATAGTCCTATACACGTTCCAAGAAGAGACCAGCAGGTCACTGCGGATATAGTCCTGTACATACGCCGTTTGACGGATGCGTGCGTGTTGCAGATAAGAGGATGATTGCGAGGTTCAGGTAAAAGTATTTGTGCAACTCGATGAACTGGACATGTGCGGTCGTCGGGTCTGCACCATGCCATGTGCTGTGCGTCTTGATCCGGCGCAAGGACACAGGAAAGAAGAAAAAAAACTGAAGAAGAGAGGAAAAAAAAACTGAAGAAGAAGAGAGGGCAAACACGCGGGGTGCTCCTTTGCCGTGCTGCGTGCAGCAGCGCGGCGAGTTTGTTCCCAGGGGAAACAGCGGATTAGGGCCATCAACAAACGAGAATGGCAAAAAGTTTTGGGGTGAGAGAGGCTCGAACTCTCGACCTCAGGATCACTCACTTTAGCTATGAGACCTACGCGCTAGCCAACTGCGCCACCACCCCGTTGTGCTCAACGCAGATTACTTTGTATATAATATTAGTAACTATTTCCAATTGTTGAACCATCTATTTATTACCGTGGTACCCTAATTACCGTGGCGTATACAAATACGGGTTGCAACATTGTTTCGATGAAAAATAGAGAAAAACTCATACAGTAGATTCAATGCAGAACATATCGTAATGGTTTCACAATGAACTCTTTTGGTAACGTCGGCGCTGTACTACGCATACTACGGGGCGCTCCTCGTCGTCGTCGGGTTCCGGGTCCCGGCGACCCCAAGCACCAAATAGCTTCTGACCTTTGCTTTTGGCTTGCGCTGAACAGTTCGCGCCAAAGGTTTTAATTCACTGCATGTTCCGTCACTCATGGTATGATGCATGTCTAAAACTCTTCGAACAGATATTTTAAAAAAAAATTACTGCCGGCAATGTGCTGTGTTTGAATGCTAAATGTCACCTTTATGGCAAATATTCGACCCTCCAGATTTGGATCTAATTTGGCCCATCTAGACAAAGGTAGGCTTATTCTCGCGAATCGTCGGAACCAGTAGGCCTGCTCCCAGGGATTATTCTCTCGGCCCATTGTAGAATGAGGGAAGGCTTGTGGATGGGTCGACGCAGCACTCACAGGCAGGTATCTCTTTCGTCTCATTTCCACGGAGACCTCGTGGACGCAGACGCATACCGGCTCCAGAGTCAGGCTGTGCTCGCTGAACTACGCATCGACCAGACGACCACATTTCTGGACGTCACGCAACTATCTTTCTCGTCTGTGACTTTGGGAAACATCCTGGCGACTGCAGCAGTTACAACTTCCTCCCGACTGAGAGAGGGTAGTACTACTCTCTGCCTCTTCTCTGGATTCCCTCGAGCCATTCTTGCCGCCGGATGGCGCTTCACGGGCACGTCTGGCGTCAGCTTAGGAAATTCTCAGTCGTGCGCGGTGCAGGCAGTCACCGGCTGCTTTGTACACCTACCGGCGGCCACGTCTCTGCGTCTGAATCAACAGCTCCGTCAGCGTTCACCGGGCAGCCTCGGCTGCCGTCATGGCAGCAGACGACGATTTCGCTGGGCGGAACTTTCGTGCTCCTCGAACGCACGGCACGCGCCGCCAATGGTCGTCATCGATCGGCTAGGCGGAGACGATAACCACGACGCACGGGCCCCGATCGGAACGCGGCAGGAAACCGGCGCGGAAGAAATCCTGCACCATCCGGCCAGGGGCTGACGCGAGCTACAGTACAGGAGATGGCGTACGACGCGCGCACGAAGACGCGTGGTCGTGCCGTGATTCAACAGTGTGTGCTCGTTTTGCATGTATGTGCGCACGATCGCCGATTATAAAATGCGAAATGCGCTGTGCCATCGCTTTTGACTCAAGCCAGGGTGCAAAGATCAAACTGTTTTAGATTGAAAGGCGATTACAAACATAATATTGACGTCTTTAAGGGAAAAAAATTGTATGAGGACTAACGTATTCACATTATTTCTATAACTGCTTCAGTTTGCAGTGGCTATCGAAGGCCAGAGCGACATGGACTACATCAGATTTGATCAGCAAATTAGCGTGTGCGCAGGAGGTCAAGATTTTTTTCTTCGAACAAATGGGAGATCGAGACTACACCTAATCGATCGCCCAAGCAAACAACAA
>BCLH01002581.1:3053-46695 GCA_001602315.1 Zoysia pacifica
CCGCCCGGCGGCGGCGGCACGCGCAGACGGTGCGGGTGCGCCGTTGGTTCCGCCGTAGTCTGAACCTGCTTCTCGGCGTTCGCCTCCACCGGCCGGCTCTGCTTCGACTTGGACACCCCCGGCTCCCGCTCCCACGAGAAGGCCACCGCGCCGCTGCCGGACCTGGACGCTGCGGCCGCTCCCGGCTTCATGTCGCGGTTCCTCGTCGTCGTCGTGGTGGAGAGATCAGATCAGAAGCGCGCCGCGGCGGCGTTGTGTGCGCCGATCGAGTCTGCACAGACCACGGTCCACACGCGGCCGGGGCGCGTGCTCCAACTTCGCAGCCGCGATTAACGCGAGCAACCGTGCCGGAGACGCGGCGGGTTTCGTGGGGCTTTATACGTGCAGCAAACGAGGGTGCCCAGGTTCGGCAGGGCGCGGTGATCTCCCGGTGATGTTGATGGCGTGCGTAGGCGTAGCGGTGGCTTGACCGGCCGGTGCAGCTCGAGCTGACGAACGCACGAACGCCGCAGCCGTTGATCCAGAGCGGTGTGGGTGTGGGGTAACAAACCGTACCCGTCAGTGGCCCGGCACACGCACGCGCGCGCGTCCACCCGTCTAACGGAATCCAGTTGCAAAACAGTGCAGGCTTCGTAAGCGGCAGGCGGGAGCCGGCCCTTGTCGTGTTCGCCGCCGGATTACTATGTGTCACGTTGTCTTCATGACCTGGACGCTACGTTGCGACGCAGAAGTCCAAACGCAAGGGCCACGACTTCTACTCCGCATTTCGCGCCGAAATCAAATCGGCGAGGATGTTCAATCGCTATTTGCGCGCATGTGCGGCATGTGTCACTAACAACATCTTTTTTAAAAAAAAATATTTTTCCTTCGCTCTGGAGATTTAGTTGGTTCTTTGGGATTGGTTCGGATGGATGTGTTCAGGCTCGCTACGTGTCTTGCCTGAGTCAGTAGAGTTTCTGCAAACTGATCAGGTTTGGAGATATTTATTGGCGTTATAAAAACGAATCTATATAACGACTTTTCACGGTCATCGTTTTCATTGCTCTGCTCGATATGGAGATTCCTCCTGCTGGAATTATAGTTTATTTTGGGTACTGATGATGATACCGACTTCCTCTCATTTGGGTAATTATTAAGCAGATATTCCAATCAATTACGGCTGATAAAAATGGACCTAACAAAAGGTAGGACGGCGGGTCCAAGTCGTTCTCGTAGTACCGCCGAAAAAGAAGTCGTTCTCATTGTACTGCCCTGCATGTTTTACACCTGCTCGAGCAATATTTTCTTGTTCCAAAAAAAAAAAATTAGAAGAGAGCAAAACTTGGTGGGGGATCACATGAAGCTTCGGCTCATATCGCCGTTTGATACGGTGGGCTGGGATCCAGTTCGGACGCACTAAAACGACAGAAGCAGAAGGTCCAGACCTCGTTAGTTTATTTAGGCCAAAATCGAAAGTGGGCTGGATGAACGCCCATTATTAAGCCCAGAGCAGAGCACGAGAAGTCGAGAGAGAGCGAGCAGGTGACGTCCCCTTCCCAAACCCACTCGCTGCCAGGTGGAAGGCGATAGGAGTATATGACAGGAGAAAGCCAGGTGTTCCCCAACAAATCCGCGAACCACCCGCTGATCTCTCCTCCTTTCTCTCGATCCCTCCAAGATCATCTCGAGATCTAGCTGTATCACTTCTGTTCCTCGAAGGCGGCTCGCAGCCGCGCGTTTATTGATCCCCTTTCTTATTTTTGTGGCCTTGCATTTCTCGTGTTTGCTCGATGATGATGGATCCCCCCACCCCCGCTCTTTTATGGTTTTTTCTTCTTTTTATGATTCGGGAGGTTGGCCGCATCGACGAGCGTGGCTGCCAGATTCCATGGCCACGGCTCCCGCGCCCTGAAGCTCCCAAATGGACTCGAGGTTTACATAGCCGGGGCCCGAGAAAAAGGTGGGTTCACTAGGTTATACGCGCCGCGCACATGTTCGGTTCTCCTCGGATCATTCGCGCAGGTTTTGTAATGGGTCGTCTGTACTCGTTTGACGCTTGCTTCCTGGAATTGTGTGGAAGAAAAACTGTGTGATTCTTCTTCGGATTTGTTTTTGGATTGTGGGTGTGACTTGCTGGCAGTAATCCGGCGTTCTCTATTGTTTGCCCGATCGAGTTTGATGAGCTTTCTGCTGTTGTTGCTGCGTGCTGGGAGCCTGGGAGTATTATAGTGTCCAACGCCTACGCGGAATTTTCCTCTTACTCTCTTCGTAATCCGGCGTTCTCTATTATCAATGTTTTGTTTGCCAGATCGAGATCAACAAGCCTTCTAAATTCATTTAACGGCTCAGTTGTAATGACCTTATTCGTGCGTGCCTGAACATACGCAGAGTCGATCTTGCAGTTTGATCAACTTTTTTTTATTGTTATCTTTCAGGTAGACGTTTGATTCGATTTGTTGCTTTTTTTCCCCATTCTTTTTCCGTCTGCTACACCACCACATCTTTGACAGCTTCACTGGTTTATTTACGGGAGTTTGATCATATCCGTAAGCTGTGGCTTCCTGATCCGACGCCCTTGGCTACTCCTACTTCCAGAGTTGTAGGGGAAGTTGCGTGGATGAAGCTTTGTATTTTCTGAACTTTTATGGGATACATTGATGATTCTTTCTGTTGCTCATTCGTGTCTTTCGTCATTTCGATTCCTCGGCAATTTCCATTCTTTGCAACCGCATTTTTCTAACATTAATACGAGCATCTAGTTTTTCAAGTTGGACAGTGACAGGGATGACAAAAACACTTTCTCGACTCTGATATAATAGATCAAATTTTGATGAGCTTGGTGCGTGTCGTCTGAGCCACTGCACAAAAAGCTTCTTCATTGTGTCAATGTTATCATCGTTTCATCTGTTCTACTTCTATCTTGGTTGTGATCATACTAGAAACATAAGTAATTTTCCTGAAGTTTCTTGATCCTCGGTCTGCGATGATCTGCATGCTAGATTAATAACCATCACTAAGCCTGGGAGGCTCAAAACCTACTGGGCCTTTTGGGCCGTATGTTTTAATGGACCAAATCAATTCCTGACCAGAAGCCTTTTAAAAACGCGGAGCTCCAGTTCCAGAAGCTTCTCAGACTGTTTAACTCCATTAAAGCTCCGTTGGAACCGTTGCAACCCTAGATCCCCAATTCTCTATGGTTCGCCGGATCTTGTTTCTCAATCCTCTATCCCTGTTGCTCAATTCGGGTAGATCGAATAAGGTTTTCTCGTGCGCTCTTTATCGCATAATGGTCGATTAGGTGTTTTCTCTTTCTCTACCTGATTCGCTTACATTTTTGCGTCGATTATTCCCGGGAGCTGGGTCATTCGACAAAGCTGTGGATTCCTCATTCCATGGCCGCGCCTTTCTCACTCCAGTCGCTCCCAGATAAAACTGGGGCTCTAATAACCATAGCTCGGGATTGGATGGGCTTGTGGTTACGCACCCTCGGACATCCGTTTTGCTTGCTGATCCTCAATGCTGTTTGCCATTTTTTTTTTGTCTGAAACCTCTTGTTTGCTAATCTGTGCTCCTCAAGGGTTAGTGGGAGATGGCATCTGGTTGTTGCTGCGTGGCTATGATGACAAGTGATTTCCTGTTTGCACTGATCCTTACTGCCATTTAAGGACCAAATTTCTGATGACCTTAGTTGTGCGTGTCTGAGCCAAAGCAGCAAACAGTTCGCTAAAGCTGTTAGCGTTGTTCTTACTGCCTGAGTTTTTTTTTTTTGCTCTCTCCAAACTTCATGTCTGAGGAGTTCGCACTATTGTTCGTTGGGCTCATTTGGTCGATTCGATACTACTAGCTGTATCTCTATTACTGCACTGTCAGTTGGGTTGTGTAAATGTACTTATCACGAAGAGGAAGGATCCGAGGGATATTCGATTAAGCATGTTTGTATCTGTAGCCGATGGGATAAATAGCGAGTGATTAGATTCCGTTTGAGGCATATTTCTGAGTGTAACCTGGGATTTTTTGAGTGTATTTGGCTGTTCTCGCATGGCTGCGATTTTGTGCGTGTATTTGGAATACATTTCTTGATGCTGAGACTAAATTAGGACCAAAACATTGATGAGCTTTGTGTGTGTCTGAGCCATTTCTTATGAATTGTGGTTTCCATATGTACCAGTTCAATGCTTATGGCCCTTATGTTTCTGCCGTCTCTTTTTGTACGGCTGTGATGACAAAAACAATACGTTTCTCGATGCTGAGACTTGATTTATTCAAGGACCAAATTTTGATGAGCCTTGTGCGTGTCTGAGCCAATGCACCTTATTCTTTGTTTTTTTGAATAGTATGATCATTTTACGTTGTTGGTTCTCTATTAGTAGCTCTAATTTGTTGGGAGCATGCAATGCAAATTATAATTGGTGATGTATGATCAGTGTATGGGTGCATTCGTGTGAGTAATGTGGGTGTGGATTGATTTGGTCATTTGTACAAAAAGTTTTAAGTAAAATATGATTTTCAAAACCTTCCACGATCTGTCTATGAATGTGTGATAGTATACTTATTGAGGATTCTGTACCAGCTTAACGCTTTGAAGGTCAAATGATCTTAATGCCCCTTTGGACCTTATGGATTTATCTTCATCTGTTGAATCATTGATTAAATAAATAGGAGTACTATGCTGGGAAAATGTATGCAGCTGCTGTTTGGCATACTTATTTGGTTCAGGAACTTTGATTTCCTTGAAGTTTGTGCAAAATTAGTTTTTCCTTGGAATATTTTGCATATTAGAGGTGCCTCTCCAAACATTTTTTTTTGTAAGTCAAAGTTAATCCTCAGTTTCTTCTGATAAAGTGAAACCGCTATGTAGTTAGCTAGTAAGATCTTATCTTCAAGGCAAGGCAAACTAGAATTTGTTAAGGACACAACCAGATTCAGAACAGATAACCAAACTAGTTGGGGATACTACTACTATTACTACCACCAAAAAAAAAAAAAAACGATAGACACAAGGAGAGACCCCAAGCATCTCCTGGACAAGCATACAAAGTGATTTCGGCCTTCCTTTTTGAAAACTGCTTCCTTTCATGGTAATGCATGCTGCCCTCCATGGGTTGATGAATCATGTTGCTTGCTCATGATTCAGTAGCCAACCATATGGTCCTAGTTCATTCTTGATAGCCAAGCCTCATTGCCTTTGGAGTTTGTTAAGATCTCTCCTAGGGGTCCACCTTGAGGCATCTCCCATGAACTTGATATGTGTTCCCCCTGCATTTGTGTTAGGCTAGGTGAAAGCTGACCTTCTGTGGAGTACAAAGTCGACGAAACTAGCATGGTGTCACGATATTTGATATAATTTGACTCCATCTTTTCATTGTTAGCCAGGCTGAAATTTTGAAGGACGGACTGGAGACAATCAGCATCATGGAGCTCACTGGAGGAAATGTTCCTATTGCTCTGCTGATTGCTGCTGCCCCAGGGCTTCAGTGTTGTTTCTGAAGATTTCAACTCACTTTCCACAGTAGGACCGAAGTTATCTGGATTATTCTGCTGCTTCAGTTGAGACACCAACGATAAGGTGGGTTGTCTGCTTGTAGAAGTCTGCAGGGGAGTGTTGTCTTTATCTGTTTGCTTGCTTGCATGCTCTCTGCTCAGCATTGTCCTGCATGTTTGGAAGTATTTTAAAGGGGGTTATTATGATTTGCAGTGCCAATTGTAATCAAAATAATCGTCAATACTAACACTTCCAGAATATAACTTTGTTGATTTGTTTGAACTGTACTTACATTCACTATTCTTTTTTCCTGTGATATCGGATCTGAAAACCTAAAGTTGTATTAATGTTGTACCACTAAATAAATGAATTGATATATTGAAATATTTATGTTGTGGCATAGAGAGCCTGAAAAAGTTATGCATCATTTTTGGATCAGTGTAAGCATAGATTCACCTGCTTAAGCTATCTGTCCAACAGCTGACAGTGCCTGGCTTCAAGTCATTAACTTTTGCCTTCTTCAAACTACCTTGTGACACAGCACATGACAATGAACCAGCAGGGGCCTCCTTTGAGCTCTTTCTAGGTTGGTTTTCCACAGGCTTTCTTGAACGGTGACGATTTCTATTGATATGCCGCTCACAGTATTTGTGATCGGCCATCGCCTCCTTCGAGCATCGCCATTTTTTTCCATCTGTTCGACGGCATCTTCCATGTTCTGGGTCAGACTCTGCATTTGCATAGCCTTCATAGAGAGGTTTCCAACTCACTGTATTAGGGAGGAACGTCATATTTCATTCAGATTCTAAACAATGATTCTCTACGTCATATTGACTTGTTTGTACATCTTATAAGCTGGGCGTGTTCAGATTGAAAACTCAGGTTTGTATATCCAGTTAAAAGTTATGTCTGCAGCTTGATGTCATACATGTATTGAACTTGATATTGTATTTGGCATATACTAGTAGATATCATTTAGAATCTTATTTCTTTAACGAAATAAGCATTTCTTTCCTATTTTATTATTTTCTGTTCAGAAGGGATACCTCTATTCGAAGACCTGAAGCTTTTGCTGATCGAAATGAGCAGGCTAGAAGGTATGGGAGCCTTGGCATTGAGGTACTTGTATATGAGAGCCTGATGCTCAAGCTCCATCCACTGTGACGGAGTAAACGGCCTCTTGGTCCTGGACAGCAAGAAAGCCTGCTCACTCGGCCTTCCAAGATTCAAACCTAGACGAGGAAACAAGGAGAATATCAAGCCTGCTTGACCAATGCTGAAGAAAGCAGCAACATTATCCCCCGGATGTGCAACAGTGCGCGTAGGTTAAACGAGTGCCAAGACAAAAGCGCAAAGCGGAAAAGCAAATGAAGTGTTACAGCCTTGCTTGTTGGGTCGGGACCCCGCGACAGGCAAGTGCTGTGCAAATCCCTATGGACTAGGGCAGCTGGCATTCATGAGAGCTCATCAAGTTCCATGAATGCAGCGCCTCTGTTTTCTTGACTTTTGCTTTTCTTTTGAACATTCGAACAGTGACACGATGCAACCGTCTATCATGTGATGCAGAGAACATATTCAAGACCATGCAGCATCATCCTGGTTTGTGTATGAGGAAATACTGCTCCGTAGAAGAAAGAGACAAGGAAGGCAGTTGAATGAATGATGTTAATCACAGACCGGTTAATCCGAACCTGAAGAAGGCAATGATTGAGCGGCGGCGGCAGACTTGGAGCACCTGAGCATCTTCTGATCATCCAAGAAGGGGGAGGGGTAGGATGCAGCAGCAGCACCACCAGTAGCAGCAGCTTGGGTGAACCCTCCTCTCCCGAGGACACCCATCTCGCTGTGCTTGGGGGAGGGCACCGTGACACTGAGGCCTTGCAGCCCCATCACCTGCTCGAGCTCCATGGCGGCGTCGGCAGCAGGAAGAAGCAGGGCGCTTGTGTTTGGGAGGGGTGGCTGTGGTGCGCCGCGTTGGAGACAGGACAGCCTGGTTGGAGGGTGAAGATAGAGAGAGAGAAGGTGGCTGTGCTCTTTCGGGGAGGCAGGGAAGCGGTTGTGACTCTTTGGGGGGCACTAGAGGTGGCCCTTAAATAGCAGGAGTCCTTTCATTCTCTTGGCTTTGAGCTGGGGAGCTTTCGTTCGTCTCTGCCTTTTTATGAGTTTTGAGTCACGCACTCGGCGAGCTTTCTGGGGCTTATGTAATGGCTAGCGAGTACCACGGGCAGCGTAGCAATGCGATGCGATAACTTGGAGATCTCCGTCCAAAGATTTGATGCTGCGGCTGATTGGCCGTACCGTTTGAAACAATGTCGCGTTTCCTTGCGAGCCACTGGCGTTGGGTTGTCGTCCGTGGAGTAGTTAGTACCACTGCTAGTACATGGTTCAACGTAAAGGAGAAAGGTGCAAGAAAATTCATTGGAGCAGTTATGTTGTGTGGGTGCGTACGTGAGTGAGTAGTAATTTCTTTGAAGCAGTACGTACTTCAGTAAGTGAGTCGGCATCTTGTATGTTTGTAAGTGTATACCGTGTCAAAGTAAATGTCCGGGCTTCATCCGTGTGACGGTCAGACGGAAACGTGATGGTCACACACCGTGCCCTGGTGTATTGATCCTTTAGGCTTCGTTTTGAACACAGAAATTTTATAATAATCCCTTAGAAATGGAAGAATCAAACAGCCTACGGGGTAGGAGTAGATTTTTACTGGTCCGAGTCAGACCCGCACCACGGGGGTTTTCGTCTGTGGATGGGATACCACAAAGAGGGCGCAAGTCGCAGGTCGACGCTGTTCGTAAACATGGCGATGGGGGCCGAGTCGGCGGGCAAAGCGAAGTACGGGCGCTGCGCGCGGAGGCCGCTTTGGCAGCGCTGGCCGGAGCAGAGACAGGCCGGCCAATCTCCATGCATTCGGTGCGGTGTCACGAGGTCGAGGTGACGCTTTTCAAGGCTCTTCCGGCTTTCATTCATTGCCGCGCGCGTACCCCTCTCCGGCCTCCGGCCCGGTTTCGTGTTCGTGGCTGGCGAGACCTTTTTACCACGGCGCGGGCACGCGGTTGTTGGTGAAATGTTGGTGGTCGCGGAGACATACGGCGAGTTTACTCCGGGCGCTCGTGCATGTTCGTGCTCCGGTGATAGTACTCGTACAATTTTTGAACTTTCGCTTTCCTCTCTCCTCCTAATGACGGGAGCTCGTACCGTCGTACGCACACTTCGCTTTCATGTTTGCTTCAATGGTCTCCGGTGCCGTCCTGCAAGCTCCTGCCGCTCCCTGGCGAGCAGCCAAGCATCATGTGAGTCGAAGGCGGAGGATGTGGGTCCTGTCGCACTCGCCAAGTCATTTCGTTTGTGGAGCTCTGGTTCCCACTTCCAACCATTTTTTTTTCCCCTTTCTACACGCGGAAAGCCAAGCGCGAGCTTGGGTGACAAGGGAATCGCACGATCGGCCCCATATCCCCAGCCGTCGTGAACCGTGCGCCGACGCTCCACCGTGCCGACGAATGTCTTTCCACTGGGAACAATCGCGACGCGCCAGCGCACGGAGGGCCCCGCGCGCCATGCTAGCTAAACTGCCACTCTCCCGGCTCGCGCACAACAACCGACGGACACGACGACGACGCACAGCGCGCGCTGCTCCCTACGAGTACCATGGACACGGGCGCATTCAGGGCCTCAGGGGACGCCACTGCATCTGTAGAGAGTGGAAGGAGTGGGCTGCACATCTAGAGTGTATTCAGCAGGGTTTATTTCAACTAATTTACGTTACTATTTATGCATTGTAGATACAGTAAAAATACTATTTATATAAACTATTTTTACTCAAGTCGAACAAATCATATTTTTAGAGTTTTTTGAGCTTATGTACTGTAGCCGCAGTACCATAACTCGCAGCCGTCATAACCTGTGCTAAAGAGGCTCTGAATCTGTCATCTCAAATGGGTTTTAAGGTCTATACTGGTTCACAATATGTGGCCATTTTTATGTAGTGCATATTTTTGAGAAAAATATATAAAAAAATTTCCGTAAATGGAACCGTAAGTGTAGATTAATATTTGTAAACCATATAAGAGACATTGTAAAATATAAGCTTAATACCTCATTTATTTGATTTGACATGTGGCAAGTTCAAGCTGCAAGAGGCGATCTCTTTTTTTTTTTTTTAAAGAAGCTGCAAGAGGCAATCTATCGTACTACTAAGAACCTAGCCGTTTGTATGGACAACAACGTCCACGAGGAAGGTGTATTTTAGGTTAGTATCGTTGGCAGTGATCACACTTTCGGTGACACGGACACCAGGTTGGTGGAGACCTGATGCGGCAGTTCAAATCCTCAAGTTGCAAATCCTAAGTGAGGTGGGTATTATTGTGAACCGGAGTATCACGTCTGTTAAATCTATCTTAGTGGCTTTTGCGTATAAATAATATTTTTTTCTGCTTAACAATCATCCACCTGCAAAGCTCATCAAACAAGTAGATACATCTGCAATAACCCGCAAAAGCTCGTAACTTTAAAATATTCTCCAACAAATTTTAGTCAAATTTATTGAAATTTTATAGTACGAACGCGAGGTTTTAATTAGGTCTAGCTTTAAACTCACTGGCTAGAACTAAGTAAAAAATTATGATTTCAAAGTTTCTAATATTTTAAATTATTTGCATATATAATAATAAAGAGGTAAATTGTGTTGATTGGACAAGCTATTAAATTCTGGCAATGATCACATATTTTTTTCTATGTCAAAAAATGTAGTTTGCAAGTTATCACAAAGCTCGCAAATTTGATCATGCGGTTCGCGGATGAAGTGTTACCCGTCCCACTTATAACTTGATCAAATCTGGCATAGAATTCTCAAACCCGGGACTGCAGGTTGAGCAGTTACATTTTTCTTTTTGGCTTTTGCAAAAAATAACCCTCACAAGCAGCACTATAACATGATGACCATGCTGGCAAAATTTATAATCCCCAGGAAATAATGCGAAAAGACAAAATTTTGCTATCAATCTTAAAGCTGTAAAAGTGCATAATAAGAAAACAAAACATTCGGCCGCGGGTGTAGACATGGACGTCTGTAGTCTCCACGAGCCGACGATAAATCTTTGCAGCTTTCGATCGTGGAAAACACTTTGGTGCATATGTGCACCCTTAAATTCTATTTTAAATTATTGCCAAAGAATTCTACGATCTCATCACGGTGACAGCAGAATCCACTCGCTGGCGGTGCTGCCTGATTAGAAGCCCATTAACATGATATTTTCGAAACCATAAATGCGAGATTTTCATTCATTAGAAAATCACCACTCGCCATGTAAAGTTGCATTAAAAAATTTCCGTTCGGATCAGGATCGTCTCCGCCATTTGGTGCAGCCACCACCAACCCACCAACTACAGCACGCCACGTACCTTCTGGAATATCCAAGCGGGCCCGTCTCCCTCCACTTTTTCGCAGCAACTTTGACTCCTCTCCCCGTCCCCCTGGCCAGCGCGGCGGTACTGTTCCGTCGCTTTCCTTTTCGTCGATCTCCCATCCTTTCCTTCCGATCGAAACTTCCAAAACCCGATCGCACCAACCAGGCCGCCCCCAACTCCCACCCTTCTCGCGATCGCCAACTACTCCTCCTGCTACCACCACCACCTCCACCGGCTACAAAGACGGAGGCCCAGCCGCGGTCCCCGTGCCCCCGGTCGCCGCCCTCCGCGGTTCAGTCGCCGATCGACTCAGGTGATCGCTTGGGGGCCGTGGATGCTTCTTCTAGTCGGCTGTGTTTGTAATTGTGCCCCCCCCCCTCCCTTTCTTCTGAACTGTTTTCGTCCCGGGTTGTGTAGGGGTTGTCGGAGCCGAGTGCGAGCGGCATTGGCGGATTCAGTCAGTCGGCCTGGGTACTCCTTCCGGAGTCGTCGAGTTCGAGCGTTCCCCTCCCGGTCCCGGTACGCCATGTCCTCTCTTCCTTTTTCTGCGTCTGGTGTCAGTTCTGAGAAGCTACTCATGCGGCGAATCGAGTGGGGCTGAGGCTTTGGCGCTTTCTGCTCGTGTCTCGTTATTTCGACATTTTGTTCATCATCGAACTGATAGTAGTAATGCGCGTCTGCGTTTGTGAGTGAGATCGGGACAGCGCTTGCGGCATTTCCGAATTCGGTGGGTTGATTGTGCGGTTAAATTCGACTGTGAGGTCGATTCATATATTGAACTGAAGCGGACACCATGAACAAGATGGTTTCTTCCACTAATCTGTGAACCGGTTATAAGTTGAAACTAGAGGTAAAAAAAAAAAAATCGTTCTGAGATTGTGGCGGTTGGAGTGTTGCAACCTTCTGGTGATCCTGAATTTCAGATATTCTGGCAAAATGACTTAGTGGCCGGTTCGTTGTTTTCTGTAGATTCTTCATGTCTACTGTCAGATACCATTCTGTACTATTCTATGCTGCAGTCAACCCTATGTAGTATATTTAACTGCAGGGTCTGTTTAGCTAGGTCTTATGTCCTTCAGGTACGCCGAGAACGAATCCTCTACTTTGATTAGTGTTAACTCTTCTTTTGGAAAAAGGAAAGGAGAGGTCTGCATTATTATTTAGCACAAGTGGCCAGATCTGCATTATGGATTCAACAACAAAGGCTGTGATCTGCATTTTGCAGTCATTAAGGGAAGTAAAAAAAAAAGCGATGCCTACAAAAGGGTGATGACCTTCCAGTATTGCAATGCCATGGACTGCACACACTACATCGGCTAAATGGTCATGCAAAAACTAAAATACTTGACTAAGTAAAATCAGTCTTCAAAACTACCTATGTTAATTTCTCTCATGCTCTCACCTAATTTGTTTGATAAGCTCACCATTTATTTGCCCCAAAATTTTTTATGAGTTTTGCTCTGGTACTCCTCCTAGTTAAATTTTAATGCATCTTAAAAGTAATAATCAACCATGGGTTTTACTTATTACGAATTTATTGTATAATGAAAATTTTGAAACCACACTTTGTTGTCTTTTTTCAGACCTAATTTCATTGAACTATCTCAAGTCTACATTTTTACTTGGACGTTGTTAGTTTCCCAGTCATACCAGTCTCCTACTGTCTTGATTTAGATTTAGACATTTGTTGCTTTAATGGAATTAAAACGTATCTTTTGATTCTTTATTTAGTTTGGACCCAATGCTTTCAAACGGGAGTATGAACTATTCATATTAATTGATTGATTCTCTGATTTAGGTCTGATTTATCTTTTCCAGTTAAGTCTGCTCTTGCCTAATGTTTTGCTCTAGGATTCCTTACTTTTCACCTAATGAAGTTCATTCTTATTCCATCTTATGAACAATTTATCCTACCTGTGTATAGTCCGCAGCCTCCAATTGTTTCTGCAATGAACTGACAGATGGCACTCCTTAATTTTACAATGTTTGTTCTCCACTATGTGCATGAACAAGGTAGACAGATATTTCACTTATGCGAATACGCATATGATTTCACTACTGTGAGACTTCTATATATGTGAGACAAATGTCATTCCTTTTCTGTAGGCACTGACAGAACAGTGAAGTTTCTAATATCTAGATGACAGAAAGAGTTCTTGGTCTCACGTTGTTTTAGAAAGAGATGAAAGTTGGTGGTCTTCTGACCTCTGCTGGAATCAACATTGGCCTGTGTGTTCTTTTTTTCTCACTGTATTCCATTCTAAGGAAGCAGCCTCAGAATGTTAAGGTCTATTTTGGAAGAAGGATTGCTGAAGAGCACAACCGATTCCGTGATGCTTTTATCTTGGAGAGATTTGTTCCATCCCCAAAATGGATTGTGAAAAGTCTGAGATGCACAGAGGATGAAATACTAGCTATTGCGGGGTTGGATGCTGTTGTTTTCAACAGAATTCTCGTATTTAGGTATTAACATTGTGCTGTTCGTTTCTGATATATTAAAAGCTGTGGCAGTAATTTTGAACTTCTTTGTTTTTTTCTACTTTATCGGATCAACTTACATTTTATTCAAGAAGGTTCACGGTGTTACTTTGAGAATTACAAGGTCTAATATGGCTGTTAAACTGCACTGTTTTTTTTGCCTCTGATTGTTGATTAGAGATGTTCCACTTGAAACTGGCAAATTCATGAATCGATATCTGTGTGAAAATTTTCAAAACTTTGGGAAATTAATGAAATAAAATTATCCAGTTAAGATTTATAATTTAACAATATAAATAAATGTTATTTATGTTCTCACTTGGTCTTATACATTTGTAATGGACCAGAATACAGAAAATTAGAAATCTTTTAGGACCAGTTAGATTAATAATTTGTAAGTATAAATTTATATACCCAGCTATCTTTCCAAGCGTTCAATTTGATTTTCTCTACATCTGATAACTCTATTACACATGTGTTTTCTTAATCTATTGTTCTTTGTTGATTTGGGTTATTTGCCTCAGCTGAAATTGTAAACACCCAAGTGCAACAAACTTAAAAGGAAATTTGTGCTCTTCATAGGAAATAGCAAAATATTATGTGACATTTCTTATTGTTTTTCTATATTTTTCACATTTTAGCCCCGCTATACAATAAAAGCTGCTGATGTATTTTATTTTGCAACAGCATACGCATCTTCTCCTTAGCTGCTATCCTTTGTGTATTTGGAATACTTCCATTGAATTATTTTGGAAAAGATATGCAGCATGTTCGATTGTCTTCAGCATCGTTAGAGACATTTACGATTGGAAACGTGCGAACAAATTCAAGATGGTGAGTTGTAGAATTTCTCTTTCTTGGTTATATGGTGTCTAACATTGGTATAAGTGTGACATGTTTTCTTAGATTCTATTGATAGCAGATTTTTTCCCCTGCTTTAACTTATAAGTCTCTGTTAACAAGATCTGCATATAACTTCATATGGACCTCTGAATTATTACAAAATTTTAGAAAGTTGTACATTTTCTTGGATTTTGTTTACACCTATTTATCATTTTTTAAAGAGCAAGTTTCCACATATTTATAACCACAGGCTCTGGGTCCATTGTGTCGTATTGTACATCATATCTGCTGTGGCTTGCTATCTGCTTTACCTGGTAAGATCGAGTAGTTTAGCCTTTGAAAAAAATTAATATTTTCTCTTTCATATGTTTAGGAACCTCTCTATATTAATATGCTGTTTCTGTAGGAGTACACACATATTGCTAGATTGAGATTACGTCATGTTTCCCGAGCAACAAGCAATACTAGCCATTTTACAGTCCTTGTTCGCGGTGTACCAAAATCAAATAAAGAATCATTCAGCAGGACTGTTGAGAGTTTCTTTACCAAATATCATGCATCAAGTTACCTATCTCATCAAGTTGTTTACAAAGTTGGGAAAGTTCAGAAGATAGTGGTAAGCAGTATCTACAATTATCAATGTAATTCTTATTGGAGGATGCAACACATTAGAGAGGCACGTTATAATGTTGTTATCTTAAGCGTGACAGTCCAGCAAAGATAGTCTAACGTTAAACCATCATGATAATAATGCTAACTCAGGATCTTCTCGCTTGATATATCTCATTTCATCCAATGGTTATTTTCTAACTTTGATGAGATTGATATTTGGGTCTATGGCTATTTGTGCTCTTTTATTTTCCAGCTTGCATATTTGTCCATATTTTTTTTGAGAGAGATTTCTATCTAATCAACAGTAAAAAACCGTTATCTTGGCCACTGGACACAAACTTTGTATGAAACTGAGCCAAGAGCATTTATGCATAATATGAGAAACGATAAAAACATTTATAGGATCTTGCATGTAATTAATGCCGCTGAGTAGATTGTCCTATGTTATGCTCTACATCAGTCTACTAGTGGATATTGCTATCGATTGTTTGTTTAAATGAAAGAAAGTTAAATTTTTATTCATCTGGAAGAGGCTTTAGCGTAAATGTACGACAGATGAATTCCACCCGTGGCCTGTTTCCCATTTGAGTCCACAGTCTCTTATTTGAGAGGGGAACCACATTTAATTCTTTGAATAAATATTGCCACTAGATCTTCTGTATGTTATTCCAGTTATGGTAGTAATTTTATTCTTGCATGTTCAGACTGGTGCAAAGAAGGCTTACAGGAAGTTCAAACATTTTAAGGATATCACAGTTGACCAGAAATGCAGAGCAATTACATTTCGTTGTTGTTTTTGTGGAGCGACTTCTAATTCGTTCCGGTTGTTGCCCAGTGAAGAGCAAGTGAGCGAAAACCCGCAAGAAAGCGAAAACCCTGATGTGAAAGAATCGAGCATGCACTTATCTGATGAGGTCAAACAAGCAAAAATATATTATATTATCCATACTAATGAAGTATTCTGAGTTTGTAATTTAATTGTGAGTTTTCTGAATATAGGAATGTGGTGCTGCTTTTGTATTCTTCAAAACTCGGTATGCAGCGCTAATTGTAGCAGAAATTCTTCAGACATCCAACCCTATGAGATGGGTCACTAGCCTGGCTCCAGAACGTGATGATATATACTGGTCAAATCTTTGGTTACCATACAAACAACTCTGGATTCGACGAATAGCTACACTTCTGGGTTCTATTATTTTCATGTTCTTATTCCTTATACCGGTGACATTTGTACAAGGTTTGACTCAGCTGGAGCAGCTGCAGCAAAGGCTCCCTTTCTTGAGAGGCTTATTAAAAAAGTAGGTGCTCTATTGCAGCTTGCATTTTTATTTAATTTTTCTTAATTTTATTAGCACACAGTATGCACAATAATGAATTGACTCTATTTATTACTGATGATTAATTTGTGTTGAAGACCTGAGAGAACCTGTTATAGCAGCATTGGTTTGAACTTGTGGATATATTCCAGTTACTAATGAGAAAACAGCTAAAAATGAACCACATTTCCATGAAAGATAGTTGCTTCTAGCCATTTTGACATTGTTCATTGTGACATCAACTGATGTTGACTATTATTTTACTTGCAGGAAATTTGTGACCCAGATAATAACCGGCTACCTTCCCAGTGTCATATTGCAAATATTTTTATATACTGTTCCCCCAATCATGATGCTATTTTCTACTTTAGAGGGACCTATATCTCACAGTGAAAGGAAGAGAAGTGCTTGCTGCAAAGTATTATACTTCACCATTTGGAATGTATTCTTTGTCAATGTCTTATCAGGTTCTGCGATCAACCAAGTTATTTCTTTATCAAGCCCAAAAGACATTCCTATGCAGCTTGCTAGGGCAATTCCTTTGCAGGTAAATTAACATATTCATTGTATTTTGGTTATAAGGAGAAAAGTATGATATTTTTGTATTCATGTACATTTTTTCCTTTTCATCAGTAGATGTAGCTTTCTAAAGACTTTATTTACATTTCAGGCTACTTTCTTCACTACCTATGTTCTGACTTCAGGGTGGGCTAGTCTATCATCAGAACTTATGCAGCTCTTTAGCCTCATATGGAACTTCATAAGAAGATATTTTCTGAGAATGAAAGAAGATAACGATTTTGTTTTCTCGTTTCCCTATCACACTGAAGTGCCAAAAGTTCTTTTGTTTGGATTATTGGGCTTCACATGCTCTGTACTAGCACCTTTAATCTTGCCATTTCTACTGCTGTATTTCTTTCTTGGCTACATTGTGTATCGCAACCAGGTGAGATGAAGTTTCTTTTGGATCAATATGCAAAATTTGTCATTATTTTCATGAGAATATAAAATGTAGTTGATCATGCTGTCTATCATTTTTCTTTTATGACAAGCAAACCCAAAAATTTAACAATGATATAATTTGTTCAAGTTTCATTTTTAGGTGAAGATGCAAAATATTTTGGTGAAAGTGCAACTTTCTTTCTATCTATTTGTATATGTTTTCATTTCTATATGTAGTTGGGTCAGAAAACAAGCAAATTTATGCTAAACATTGAATGCTTTCATGACTTGCATACATGTTCTTATCGGTTTTTATCTGTAACTTGTATCTGTCTCGCAAAGAATGAAAATGGAACTTTTTTTGCGAAATGATGTAATTTAAAATATTTGTTTCCTAGTTTGTGAGCTTAAGTTTGTTAAGAAAAAATGATTATAAGACCATGCCTTCTGTGCTCCCATGATCTAATGAGTTATCAATTTCTCTTTTCAGTTCCTCAATGTTTATTGCACAAAATATGACACTGGTGGGCTGTATTGGCCAATTGCACACAATACGACAATATTCTCCATCATCCTAACACAGATAATTTGTCTTGGAGTTTTTGGCCTCAAAGAATCACCAGTGGCTGTTGGCTTTACTGTACCTCTGATCATCTTTACTCTTTTATTCAACCAGTACTGCAGAAAACGTCTTCTTCCATTATTTAAGACTTTTCCTGCACAGGTTAGTATATAATTTCTTAACCATACTCTAGAATCAAAAACTAAAATCAGGGCATGTTTTAGTTTACTTGATCAGTTTTGCTGGCCTTACCACTAGGATATGAAAATCCTTATTACTAGAGGAGGGTCAGTTTCGCTCTTACAAAAGAAGGGGAATCTTTGTCCAAACTCAAATTCTTGCACAAGCGCAAGGCAAGGCAAGGCAAAAGTTAAAGTAACAAAACATGCCCTCTCATAGTAGAATAACACCTGTACATTTCTTGTTTGGCATACGAAAAAGCTCTATTCTGTATCTAGTGGCCACTTAAAATGAGTTTCTTACCCTTTTTCTATTCTCTCTCTGGGCCTGGACAGATTTTAATCGACATGGACAAGGAAGATCAGCAATCAGGGAGGATGGAAGACCTACATAACCGTCTTCACTCTGCTTACTTTCAGTTTCATGACACTGGTGACATTCCCTTGGAAGGAGTTCAAACCATCGGTCGAGATGAAGATGGAAGCACTTCTGGTGAATGTAAAAGCAAAGAAAGCGTCCATCCACCTGAAAGTGACCTGTCTCACCCAACATTGGAAGGGCTCCCTGTCAGTCAGCTACGAAACGCCATACGTTCTTTTAGTTTCATCGTGAGGTTGCAGAATAGAGGATTGTCGGTATAAGCCCGTTCCTTCATCTGCATTTCACACATGTAAATTCACCATCGACAAAACAATACACCTTTGCTTATAGCACGTATAGATTATACATAGAAATGGAAGTGTTTCACCCTTTTTCATTCAAGGGTAGAAATTTTGACGTATAATTTTTTTTTCTGCTAAGACTACACGAAAAATGATAATGTTAATTGATTGATTCTTCATCCTGCCATCTCTAGTTTTACTGACCACTACACGCCGGATCTGTTTTTATTTTCGTTCATTTCTTCATTTCTGTGCCTAGTTTCGTATCTGGACCATTTGAATTCAGTGCTGTTGCTGTGGACTGTTGTTTACCAGATCTTTCTTAGTTTTTGCAAGATATTGTTATATAGTAGGAGCATCAAATTTCAGGGTACTATCTTAATTTTATCATGGAGAACCTGTGGGAATAGCTTTTTGCAAAGTTCTCTGAACCGGTGCGGAATTGATTCCTGAACCGTGCTGTGGCCGCAGGGAGGGAACAGAGCTAGCAAGCGCGGCGAGACGGCATTGGAGAGCAAACAATACGGCTTGACATCGGAGGTAAAAAGATAACTAATCGTCCATTATTCCCATTAATCGGAATTACTACAACACCCTTTAACCGTGCGAAACAACCATCGTCGGCAAACGCGACACGCGAGGCTTCGGCGCGACCGATAACGCCGCCGCAGGGTAGCCTCGCGCGCATCACATGATAGCGCACCAGGAAGTGGAGGAGGCCGAGCCCTCCGCGGCGGCGCCTTCTCCGGCAGCCGCCTTGTCGCCGGCCGGGGCCACTCCGGGCCAGTCGCGGCAGGCGCAGTGCTGGCCCTCGGGGATCTGCCGGTGCACGGAAGCGACGTGGCGGCCGCAGCCCGCCCACGTAGATTTGCCGCACGTCCCGCACTTCACCTCGTAGCACATGGCTCCTCTGGTCTTCCTTTCTGTTCCTTCCTCGAAGCTATCGGAAAGAAATCTGGAATTGTGATGGGATGGTTGAGGCTGGAAGAAAATGGATGAGTATTTATAGACGCTTCACCCTCTCCGACGGACTTACTGACGCCTGGGGTTATGTTGCAGCGACTGTACGTCAACACGTAGTCTGCACTCTGCAATGCCTTCCTTTTGGCTTGGTCTGTTTTGACAAAGTTTTAAACTTTTCGTTTTCGTCTCCAATGCCTTCGTTTTGGCTTGGTCCGTTTTGACAAAGTTAAACGTATTTTGTTCGACGTAGAAACCCGTGAAACAAATTGGATACCGTTGGGGCTGGCCTATGCTGATACACGCGTTTCCATATCTTGCTAGTACTACCCAATTGGCTAAGGTCTCTTTTGAATTAATTTTTTATTATTTTTATGAAATTGAACTAATTTTTTATAATTTTTGTAAAAATCATGGGTTTCAAAGAGCCCGAAGTGAATATTCCCATTTGACAAGCCACCTGAATCTTATACAACAACAATAAATTAGTTAGCGTTGGAGAAATGGATGTACGCTCACACCTCACGCGTTCAGCTCGAGCCACTTCGGAGTTGAATTCCCCCTTCCCGTTCGTCTCTTTGGAACGTCCGAGTCCGGCTGCTCCTATAGATCCGATGACCTTCTAGCGGAAATAATCCATTCTATTTCTTGCTGAGTGCAATTTACCACCAACCAATGATATAAAATTGCGTGGAACGGCAGGATAAATGAAGTCAATAAACGGAGCGGGATTAACTTGAAATTCGACGGCGTTGCACACTACTTGCACTAGCAGACGTGTGAATGATAATCTGGCTAAACATGTGTTTCGAACATTTTTGACCAAAATTCAACATGCTGACAAGCGTGGTCGCGAAACGCATAAGTGCAGATGAACGAAAAAGGTGCTACACCCTCCGTCTCAAAATAAATGTCTTTTATTTTTAAACATCTATCTTTAACCATTCGTCTTATTAAAAAAATAATAAAAATATTTATTTTACTATGAAATGATTTATTATTAGAATTATTTTAAACTTTGACTTGTTTATTTTTGTATTTTCGTAAATTTAAGCAAAAACACTAGTTTATTTTGGGACAGAAAGAGTAAATTACAAGAAGTTGGGACTCGCTTGGTTTGTAGCCAAAGCTCACTGCCAAATTTTGGAGGCACCTGCATAGATTTGGTAGCTGCTTGGTTCAACGCCTTTAATTGGCATGCCTGGGACGGAGGGAGTAAATTACAAAAAGTTGGGACTCGCTTGGTTTGTAGCCAAAGCTCACTGCCAAATTTTGGAGGCACCTGCATAGATTTGGTACCTGCTTGGTTCAACGCCTTTAATTGGCATGCCCACCTGACGATACCAGAGCTCAGTTCATTTCTCACCGGTGCGTGAGCGAAACACAGGCGGCCAGATCCTTTGCCAAAATGTTGGCTAGCCAACTATTGGCGCAGCCGGCATGGGGATAAAACAAACGGGCCCTTGATACACGTGTATTGCCAAATAACCTATGCGCCCAGAACCGTCCATTTACGTGATGTTTGTGTCACAGCATAGAAAGGATCGTAAGGAGGCAGCGGCTATGTTACGCTGGTCATCCGTAAAACTTAGAAAAGGAGTTTGTCATTTGCTTCACGAAAAAATAAAGTTGGTCATGGGTAAAACTTTTAGGCCTCCTTTGAAAAGTAACAGAGGAAAAATTCTTGTCTATTGCATTTTCTTGTGAAATGGAATTGGTTCTTGTAAAAATGTCTATATAATTTCTGTAAAAATTCTAGTACATTCCAAAGTAACCCTTATTATCTTTTCAACCTTAATTAATTTTGAAGATACCAATAATTTAATTATTTGAACTTTGACCCAAATCTTGGCAATTTGAACTTTGACCCACATCTTGGCAAAGGGCACCATTATTTTTCTCATCAGTTTACAACAACTCATCATAGTTTACAACCGGCTTTTTCTCCACCATTAGTATAAAGGAGAAATTACAAATGCCCTCGTCGAGGGATGTCCAATTGAAAACCATACATCAGTAAGTTCCAAAAAAAGAAAAATACATACATCACTTCTTATAATGTTTAAATGACACACTTACATTATTCAAATCCGCATGGAAATTCAGGAAATATTACACTATTCATTACAGATGGTTCCCTTCATGTTTTATGTTACAGAATTGAACTAACCGGGGTCAGCACTAAACAACCGGTCGTCTCTCACTGGGCCGCGTCGGCAGCTTCCGTGGAACTGGCGGACGCCTTGGCGGTGCCGGAGGTCGCCGTCGCCGCGGCATGGCCTGCCTTCTCCTCGACAGTCGGCAGGACAGCGACGACCGGCCAGTCGCGGCAGACGCAGTGCTGGCCGTCGGGGACCTGCGCGTGCACGGACGCGACGTGGCGGCCGCAGCCCGCCCACGTGGACTTGCCGCACGTCCCGCATTTCACCTGGAAGCACATGGTTGCCGCCCCTTCGATCAGCTTCCCTCTTGCTCCGTCGCTCGTTCTCACTTCTCAGCTGCGGGTTGGAGTTCTCGGTCGTTTGGTGGCGCTGTGTGGCTGCGCGATGAACGGAGCAAGTTTTTATAGACGCTCACGTAGGCTTGGTCGGCCGGTTCCTTCGCCATTGGTCCGTTTGAAGCAGCTTCGTGTTAAGAAGAGGTCCGCCATGTCAATCGAATGGTGACCGGCAAAGTTGAGTCCGGGACCAAAGAACCGAGGGGCTGTTTGGATTGCGTCCCATATTAACCTTGGTGTTACCGAATAAAGGGCAATTCCAAATTGTTGGTACTAAAAAATCGTTTGGATCGTGACCTTACTAAATTATAAATGGTAAAGGTATCAAAATTAGCATTTAAATTGCAACCTTACCAATATTTGAGAAAGATATTAGTACGATATGTTAAGTCTAAAAATTATTAAAATTTGTAAATATCAAAATATAGTCAAGTGTGGTCTTGTTTTATAAATTTAATTATGAGAAGTGCAATGGTGAAAATAGATCGTAAATCAGATATCTCATTAAAAAATATAATCATTTGAAATGTTTTAATCCAAAATGTTTTCAAATATGTGCACCAACAAAAAGAGGCCACATCAACCAACAACTTTGGCAATGGAGACAGGTTGCGGGCGAGCATTTTTGCCGCCGCCATGGTGGCCAGCGTTGGTAGTATAAGTTTCGTTGGCGTTGCCAAAATTTCATTGGCGTTCCAAAGTTTGGTTCGAGAAGCAAACGCTAGCCAAATTTTAAAGGTTTACCAATATTTAGAAAGGTAGAAGACGGTAGCAATTCAAACATACCTCGAATCCGTTCAAGTGGAAGGGAAGGTCGACGAGACGACGACCTCCCCACTCGCAGCCGTCGCAAGCGAATCCGTCAAAGCATGTGCTGCTGGCCCACGCACCATCCATCATCACATGATCGCATCTGCGCGGCCGCAAGATTCCAGCCCACAAGATTCGCGACAGGTCTTGAATGAAGTCCGTGGCGGCCTGTTCAAGCCCAACGGGTTCATCAGAGACCCCCTTGTCTTGTCTTTCGTAGCGTCAATTTTTGTGTCTAAACTGTCTCAAAAACAAAAATGTCTGTCTAATCAGGCAGGAGCCAGCGAGATCCATTCAAAGTTCCAAAAGAAAAAAAAAATCAAATGAAGGTTACTGTTGATGCGTCCTGTTCTTGGAAGAAAGCGCTCGGATCGGGGTCGGATACAGGGATGCGCCTACCGCTGTGAAGCTACAGGAGTCAGTGAGGGAGTGGTCCGTACTCAGTAGTGGGTGCCCGCAATGCAACAGTTGCAGCTCGTACGCTTTGCGGTGCGCTAGCTACCCCCAACTCATGTTCACTTCCCGGCCGCCCGGCCCCGCCGCGCGCGCGCCGGGTGACGCGTTGCCGCCGCCACCACTGTCGCCTCGATTGGATGGATCCGGTGCGCGGCTCGCGGATCTTTGAAGCTACAGGCGTGCTGGTGGCCAAGTGGCCAGCCAGAATGGATGCCTGATCAAGAGAAAGCTTGCAGAATGTACTAAAAGCTACTAGCTGGGTACGAGTAGTACATCGATCTCATGTGGCTGATCTGCCAAGCGCTGCGTTTGATGGTACTCGCGACGTGCCAACATGTGAACAAAGTAAACGTGAAGCAGGAGTAGGAGAGACGGCGCGGCGTCACTCAGGCAGTGCTCGTCTGTCTGCGTGCCTTTTTGCAGTGCTGGACCTGGACGCCGCTCGGCCGGCAAGCCCGTCCCCAGCACACATGGTCGCATGCACGCCGCTGTCATCTCGCGAACTCTCCTCTCCAGCAACCAGCCTCCACATCGCCGGGGGACGTCCAGGCAGCCCTCGACCCCTCCACCTGTCGTTCGTCGCGGCCCGGCGTGGCCATGGGCGGAGGTGAGCATTGGTCGTGCGAGACTGGAAAAGAAGATATGGTGCGGGAATTGATTTCTATTGCATGGATCTCAAAGAATACAGGGGAGAGAAGCATAAGAAATTTAAAACTGGGCATGAGAAATTGTTGGTAACTACTCCAGATACTACAAGAGAGGGATTTTAAAAGATCTGTTTGTGATTCTCTTAAATTAACTATACAGGGGGTGGGGCAGAGGAGCATCGTTAAGCATTGAATCAGCTTGTCTCTCAGTGCAACGTCTTCAGGGCCAGGGGGAGCCGCATCGGCACATACTACTCTGCTGAATTTCTCCGGCGTTTTTTTTGCCCTGGATGCACAGCGTGCATGTGTAGCTGGGACTAGCGCCCACCCAATACGTCGCACTACAGCACTAGTAGGTAGGACAGGACTACTATGTTCGTTGGGCATACCTGGTCGGCTTACTCCTGTTTCATGTGGCGCGTGGTTGCTGGCCGTGTCTTGCCATACCACGCGGCACGTACGTGAACTACGTGACTATCCTGAAAACGGAGACGAGATACAGGCACCAAGCCATATATGGCACTAGCACTAGCAGGCGCTTGGACTTGCTTGGTCCGGCCGTTTCTAGACGTCACAGGGACCAGCCAGTCGAAGGGGATCGAAGGCTCGCCTTGTATTAGTGCTTCTGTTGTTTCCTGAACCAATAAATCAATCAGCGCCTCGATCGCGACAGCTCCGTGGCTAGGCGGCCGAAGATGGACGGGTCGATCGAGGGCCCCGGCCGGAGATGGACGGAGAGGCAGCGACCGGGGACAGGAACACCCCACCTGTGCGGCGCGCAACGGCGACGCCGCCGCGCTCTGCCGATCCATCCACATTGGCGGTTGCCGCGTCGATCGCGCGCGCAACCGGGGCACTACGAGTTGGGGTGGGGAGTGGTGACCGCGGCAGATGCGCACTAGCTTGTGTGGTTGGCCAGGCCATTGTATTGGTGGCTTCAGAAGAGGGACGTTTGAGATGCAGGAGTATACTGTACTGCCGCTAGCATGACACTATGGTTCCCTTGCTGTGCGGTAAACTGGGCAACTGGCTTCATGCGTACGTCTCTCCAACTCGCAGGGTAGAGATCAGTAAGATCTGTAACGACTGACTGGACGGTGTACGCCTGCGCCGGAATGGGACGTCTGCCGGACTGGACGGTCGACCAAATTAAAGCGGCCGCGCGCATGCAGCTCCGGCGCGAATCGCGCGCTCGTCTCCATCTCGCACCGGCACCCCGCGCGCAGTTGCGGTGCGTGGAGGACCCAGAGGCCGGTCTGCTGAGATCTGGTGGGAAAAAGACGGCGCTGGACCAGCGAGCAGCACCGTTGTCCCAGGACCTGGCCACGCTGCCGGCGCATCATATCCATCGACCCCCAAGCTACTATGAGCTGCACGCGCGCGCGCACCCAGCCACGGGCACATGAGCGCCGCAGATCTGTGTTCCGACGGGAAGGGCTGAGGAATGGTCCCCGGAGCATGTACGTGCGCTTGCCGATAGCAGCATGCGTACAGTAGTACGTAGACACATGGATGCACGGTGTTTTTTTATTTTTGCGAATGGAAGATATTTGCAGCAAATTTTTAACAAGTACTGTACATAACACCGTTCGAAAAGGCAAATCAGTACACAGGCTCGTGAAACACATTAATCATGGGACAGATCTGGTAGTACATTGTTAAGCATTAAATCACCTTGCCGTCATCGCAGTGCATCAGCAAGTACTACCTCCGTCCGTCGTAATACAAGTTTATTTTTAGTTTTTGTTGATTATAATTTTGATCAATAATTTTTATAAATTAGATTAAATTTAAAAATTTAGTATTTGTATTTTTAAATTTATTAAAATAAATATTTTTATAATATATATAATATATATTATTAAAATTAATTAAATTTATTAAAATCATTGATCAAAGTTGTAGTCAACAAAATCTAAAAATAAACTTATATTAGAATAGAGAGAGTATTTATCATTAATTCTAAGTACATGCAAAGTATTAAACATCTTATTAACAGTGAAACAGACACTTTGTTGTACTATTTGTCTTTTTTACTCTTATGCCCTCTTGCAGACGACATCCGTCTATGCGTTGTACATTGCTCTTATCACCCATTTCTTTGCCGCATAGAGAGAAAATAAAAAGTTTTTTAAAGCAAGTTTGCAGATAAAGCGTGTGTGGATCTACCTAGGACTCAGGGAAAAGAAAAACAGGACTAGCAGCGACCATTTTCCTTTACTTTTCCATTATTGTACCCTCTAATCGTCCAGCTATTATCTCCTCTCTCTCTCTCTCTCTCTCTCTCTCTCTCTCTCTCTCTCTGATCCTCAATGGAGGGCAATCCATTACACAAGCTTTTCCAGCTTCCCTTGCCCTAATGCCCCCTTCTCCCACCCGTGCACAATTAAATATCCTCAGAAAACTAGGTCGAGGCACATGGAGCCGCCGCTGTCTCTTCCTGCCACTAGCTCAAAATCCACCACGACCCGCTTCGATCTTTCCTCAGATCAGAGAGCATCTACGCCGCCAGCAGAGGTGCCCAAGCCGCCGCCTGCCGCCTCAGAGCCGTCTAGACAGTCCAACAACGAAGGGGGATCGGAGATACTCAAAGCGAAGATTGTGTCGCACCATCTCTATCCGGCTATCCTAAGAGCTTTCATCGATTGCAGGAAGGTACGCAAAAATTTCATCGCCAACAAAATACAAGGCGTTTTGGTTGATTTGGTTGGGAAATTATGGTTTGAGCATATTTTTTGTTCTCAATTTCCCTGGGAAAAACTCTTTACAGTTTATGGCTGATTTGGTCTGTATGTAGATTTTTTATTACTCTCTTTCTCTAAGAAAGCATGATTTTTGGTTACTTGAGGTTGGTGCACCGCCGGAGGTTGTTGGTCGGCTCTCCGCCGTCGCCAGTGAGGTCGAGATGAATTCAAACGACAGGCAGGAACAACCTGAAGACCCAGAGCTTGATCAATTCATGGTAAACAAATACGCACACGAATTTGCTGTCCTATGTAGCCTGTGAATTTTCTGAAACAAGCTGAAGCAACGGATCTTCATTTTCTGCATGCAGGAGATGTATTGTCATATGCTTGAGAGGTTCAGACAAGAGCTCACAAGACCAATCCTAGAAGCTGAAGAGTTTTTCAGAACCATGGAGGCACAGATTGATTCTCTTGAGCTAGGTGCATATATCCATTAAACTGAGCTAACTTTGAGTTCCATTCCGTGCCGTCAGATTTTTAAGTAGCAATAGGACTGAGCGCTGACTGTTGCAGTACAGTGCTTATTTCTCAATTAAGACAGAAAACATTTGGCACTGTAGCATTTTATGTGAGATGTTCTCTTGCAGCATATCTGAGCCGCAAAACTGAACATCTCTTTTGACTAGCAGCTGCGGAAAATAAAATACTGATAATGAAATGTTAGCATCAATGAAAAGTATCTGAGAAACAGTAGGGTTTGTAAGACTGAACTGGTGTAGATAATTGTTTTTCTCATATAAGAAAAAGGCTAACGATAAGTTTTTGTGCGGCATCATACTGAACTGGAGTAGCCAGGATAGGCCCCAAGTTCATGAGACGCTTTGTCTGAACTTGCTTTATTCAGTTATTGCAGACTAGCACCTGCACTTCACTGCACTGTTGCTTGCACCATGCATGTGCTAACTAAATTTGAATGTACTGAGATCTGGGAGAGTACCAAAACAAACTGCAATAATCAAAATTGGTCAATTTGCCCTACAGCGTCACCTCACTAACCACCTGCTTAATTTGTTGCTGAACTTGTCATTAATTGTTGCATGAAACTAACATCCTCAACTGATTAATGTGCTTCCAGGTTAGTTAGTGCCAATCTGCCTATGGTAGGATTCCAAGTATCCATCTGCTCACCGTCAGAACTTTGGCGCCTTTGTTGTCTGGGTGGCATGTGTAGTCTGGCCAACCACAGCGCCCAGCCGAAATGGGTCCTCTCGCAGCTCAGCGTGCAGCCGCAGGAGGCCTGGCATTGCATGCCGAATTGCTAAGGGCTACAGTCCATGGCAAAGGCAAAGGCTATGCAGCAGCTGCAGCTCCAGCCATCTCTTATTGCACGCCCTGCATCGAAGTAATAGACTGGCAGATCGTGCAGAGTTGCACTATCTCTTGTCTTGCCCGGTAGAGCGCGCGCACCAGCCGTCGGATATGAGTGATCCGTGGTCCAGATCGCATGTCAGGGCTCGACGGGGCTCCTACCATGTTGTGGTTACATATGTCTCGTCATGATCTGGACATAGATCACGCCGCCTTGCCAGGGGCCTGCAGCTTCGTACTCCGTAGTCCTATACTACAGAGTATAAGTCATTGTAACTCTGGCCATAGAAATTAAAAAAAATAAAAAAAATATGATGCGTAGAAAACGCGGAGAAAAAAAAATAAAAATAAAGATTTATTAAGGAAGAAGAAAGTGCGTTAGAAAAGAGAAAAAAATGTATTGAGAAGTGAGAATGATATATATTTAGAAACAAAATTCAATTGCTAGAATGATTTATAATTGTAAATAGAGGGATTACTACAGTTGTTGTGCTCGCACTGCATGGCCACAGTTCGAGGGTCTAATTGATGTGTTCCTGTACCTGCAATAGATTCATTATTATCACTCCCTCCATTGGAGTCCTGGCCATAATTCTGAAGGGATGACGAGTTTGCTGTTGAAGGGTGGCCGTGGTGGGGTGTGCATGCATGCTTTGTGTTAAACCGGATAAACTTTTGGTTAACTGTTGAATGGGTTTGTGGGCAGCGAATTTAGCAATGGGCAGGGAAGAACAGTTAAAAGGATTGAGAAGACAGTAGAAAAAAATGTGAAAATGTAGTGTAAACACATGCACCCACAGTACTGTCACATATATTTTTTTTAATAAAGAAAACAACAATTGTATCCGGCCTCTGCTCGAAGCACACAGGTTATTTTTTATTACAAATTTTATGAAAAACTAGAAAAAAAAGCGAGATAAAAGACTAAGGAGGCTATATATGATCACGACCTTAGCCTCACCTATTGTTTTTCAGATAAAGGAATCTTTATTTATTTGGAGTTTAATTCCGAAACCAATTGATGCCCTTGCATGGTGTTCCGTAACAGTATACGAGTGATCATATATGTAAGGAGCAGCATCAATTTCACTGATCAATAATCTTTGGTCATATATCTCCTTTGTCACCCATATATACGATGTTTCAAGCAGATGACAAAAGCTATGAGCTAGGAGGCGGTTCCTCGAACGAAGACGAGCACGAAACCGGCGGCGACGTGGACGACCTGCCGAAGACCAGCGGGGAGGACAAGGAGCTGAAGAACCGCCTCCTGAACAAGTACAGCGGCTATTTGAGCAGCCTGTGGAGGGAGCTGTCGAGGAAGAAGAAGAAGGGCAAGCTGCCCCGGGAGGCGCGCCAGAAGCTCCTGCACTGGTGGCAGATGCACTACAGGTGGCCTTACCCATCGGTACGTACACTGCTCCATCGTGTGTGCCTGTTCGTAACTTCGTTCACGCTGCTTGCTGCTTGGTGTGCGTGTTCGTTCAGATTTGCGACCACTGATGATTTTGAGTCGACGCCTGCAGGAGCTGGAGAAGGCGGCGCTGGCGGACTCGACGGGGCTGGACACGAAACAGATCAACAACTGGTTCATCAACCAGCGGAAGCGGCACTGGAAGCCGGGGCCGCCGCCGAAGCTTGCGCTGAACTACAGGCTCGGCGGCGCGTCGAGCAGCACAGCTCATCACGCCGCTCTCCACGCAGAAGGGCAGTACTTCACCGGGGGAAGCGCGTATTCCCGTGGCCCGTGATGTGGCCTGCCGGCTGCATGTCTCTATGCATGCCGGCATGGCGTCACGTACGGCCGTACACGCCTGGGTTGATACTTACCAATACATACATACAGTACAGTACATAGATATATGATATATATCTGTGATTCATTTTGGCATACGTGATGTGGGTGTCGATGTGTGTGGTGTGCAACATATATAGCGATACAATTATATCCTTGCATGGTATTGTTTCCGTTCCAAAATTATTAACGTTAGTTAGTTTAAATTTAACTGCTCGACGATAATAATTTTAGAACGGATTGAATATATAAATAGAGATACAAAGTTGTAAACTTAATTTGTTTCATTGTTAATATGAGATCGTTTCCTCTACCTTGGATTTGGAAATAATATTTGGTTGCATAATTTAAGTATGCTATTATTACTTGATATCACAGGTCAGTTCACACATTAAACAAGCACAAGCATATCAAACTTTTAGAAAATAAGCCACGCTGTGGCATCATGGCATTTATTTTAGTGTTGTTGTCACATTGCTCCTGCTTCTGCTGCTGCTGTTGTTTCTGCATCCATCACCATCTGATTTTTCCTATTCTTTGATTCACATTTAGCTAGGTTCGCTTCGTTTTGTCCCCAAAAGCTGCTTGTGTGATGGGCGATGAGATCCTTTGAAAAGTTAATTCAGGAACGCCCATTGTCCCATTCAATAACAAATGTGTAATCAGATTTTGTGGCACATGTGGGATGTACGTACGTATTTGTTGTCCATTTTACGAGTTCATCATAAATGTACATGTGTATTTCAATATTTATCGTAAGACTTTATTCATCACATATCTAGCCTGGGTTGCTTATTCCCAGGCATAGATAAAAATAATATTGCATCTTATATCTAGAGGACGCCAATTTATACACTGCATTTTCACGTCATATATGCGTCAGTTGATGAGTGTTTGATGCATTGCTCATATTTTAATGTCGAGCACCATAGGCGCGTCGTCCTTGTCGAGGTTGAATGACTGCGAGAACTTGCCGCCGGTCGAGGTGGTCACGTCGACGCGGTAAGTTCCATGGAACCCACGGAACTTGAACTCGCCGTTCTGGTCAACCTTGCCGTGCGCGTGCGTGAGCCACTCGTGCTTGAGCTGCAGCAGCCGGCGCCCTGCCTCGTTGACCTGCCCCTCGGCGTCCACGAGGTGCGCGTTGTCGCGGCTCATGAAGAGCTCCCAGAACCCCCAGAGCATGACGCCCTCCACCGCGGGGTGCGCGTACGCCTCCCGCAGCATCACCTCCAGGTCGTCGGCGCGCACGTGCTCGTTCGCCGACGACACGTCCACCTCCGTGAACCAGAGCGGCAGGCCGAGCACCGCGAGCTTGTCGAGCACCGCGCGGATCACCGGCCCCACGGGGTTGCTCACGTGGCCCTGCAGCCCGATGCCGCCCACCGGTGCGCCCTGCTCCTGCAGCCCGATGATCTGCTGGATGTACGCCTCCGGCGTGGCCCGGATGTCGCACATGCTCTCGACGTTGTAGTCGTTGACGAAGAGCAGCGCGTTCGCGTCGAGCTCGCTCGCCCTCTTGAACATGGTGGCCCGGATGTCCTTGCCGAGCTTGTCCTGGTAGAAGGACCCGTGCAGCATCTCGTTGTTCACATCGTAGTGTTTGAACTTGCCCTTGTACCGGGTGAGCAGCCCGTCCAGGCGGCTCGTCACGGCGGCGGAGAGGTCGTCGGTGGACAGCGTCTTTACCCACTGCTGCACCATGTTCTCCACCTCCCAGAAGATGCAGTGGCCGCGCACGCACATGCCGTGGTCGGAGCAGAGGCGGAGGAGGTCGTCGGCGTCGTTGTAGTTGAGCTGCCCGCGCTGCGGCTCCGTCCAGTACCACTTGAGCTCGTTCCCGAACACCGCCCAGTTGAAGTGTTTGGTGAAGAAGTCCACGAAGTCCTCGTTGTCCATGTTGGTGCGCATGATGCACGCGCCCAGCGGGAAGCTGTTGGACACCTGGCGCACGCGCACCTCCACGCCGTCGTCGTCCTCCACCTTCACGGGGGCACCGTCGGATCCGGTCAGCTTGAGCACGACGTCGCGTTTGCGCACCTTGTCGGTGAGTTTCTTGAGGTGCTTGGCGCGGGCCTTCCGGTCCACCGGGAACACCTGAAGGCCGGCGACCATGAGGTCGACTCCGGCGTCGGGGCCCTGCACGTAAACCATGACCCGGTTCGCCGGCTTGGTCTCGACGCGGAACGCGCCGCCGACCTCGTACCAGCGCTCGTCGCGCGCCAGGACCTGCCCGCCGTTGAGCCACTGGCTGTCCACGGCGACGGCCACGTTGATGTTCTGCGGCGCACCGCCGTTGGCGCCAACGCGGACCCAGGCGGAGACCTGGTACGTGGCGTAGACGGTGAGCTTGTCGGTGATGATCTGCGCGGGGCCCATCCACGTCTGCGTGCGGTTGGTTACGTGGATGTGCTTGCCGTTGAGCGGTTCGTCGTCCAGCGAGAGGGACTCCTGCGCCACGGGAGGGAGCACGCGCGGCGCGCCGTCGTGGATGGACAGCGTGCACGGGCCAAGGGGGAACCAGCCGTTGAGCCCGTCGTCCAGGTTCGTGTTCTGGATGATGTTGGCGCCGTATTCCAGGTTCTGCGACGACAAAGTTATTGGTTTAGTTCGCCATCAGATTGATTTTCTGGATCATGTTAGTTATAACCATATAGTACTTATGCAGCTTAAGATAGTCCCTCTATTTCTACATTGTTATTGTAATATACTAGTACAAAATAACAGTAATTTAAAAACAGAGTGAGTATCTTTAAAGCTAACATTCTCCACCTGTCACAATCAACATCTTTGTTCCAAAAGGTGGAGATCGGGATATTTTCATTTGCTTGATGCAATAAACTTCCCTTTATATATCTAAAAAAAGTGTGTATTTCACTACTCCTTCATCATACCTATTGCTACATCATGTTAGGAATTCAAAGTCGCCTCACCCTTTCCAGATTACTTGGAAAAGTGACGTACTCCTGAGAAGTGCTCTGTTCTGTTCTGTTAGTACTACCACGGTGTTGTGTCATTTTCAGAAACCCGTGAAGAAACACACGCACCAGAGAAGAACGTTCGTTCTGTTCACCTCGAAGTCCGGCGCCGGCGCCGGTGATGGCTTCTGCGCGTGCTTGACGACCAGGCTGTCGAGGAGCAAATCGACGCCGGCCGGTGGGCCTTCGATGTAGATGGAGGCCTTGGCCACCGTGGGGTTGAGCAGGATCTTCCCCTGCAGCTGCACCCACTCCTTGTCGGACGCCTGCGACCTGCACGCACGGGGGCAGAACAGAAACGCACGCGAGACACCATCGTACCGTCCTCATTAGTAATCAGCTAATTAAGTTAATTAGTACTAATCAGCTGCATGCATGCTTATATACCTGCCGACGCCGAGGTACTGCTGCCTGCCGTCGGCCGTCTGCACGGCGAGCGTGGCGCGCACCTCGCACGGCTGCACGTCGGCGCCGGTGCCGGCGCCGTGGAGCCGCACGGTGGCGGCGGCCTCGTACAGCGTCTTCCGCTGCAGCCGCGCCGTGACGTCCTGCTGCACGCCGTTCCACGAGTCCGTCCGCGCCGTCGCGGCGACGAAGTACCTCCCGCTGGCGGGCACCACCTTTCCGTCGTCCAGCGAGTCGTGCAGCTCGATCTTGCACCCGCTCCCCGCCCAGTTGTCCAGCCCGTCGTCGAACTCCGGGTTCAGGATGATGTTGTCGTCGCCCCCGCCGCCGCCGCTGACCACCGCGCGCCCCGCGTCGACCCCGCCGAGCTCCATCGATCGTCGATCGCAACGCTGATTGATTAAGCTCCGCGCCGGACACCACGACCCGGCCGAGATTAGTTAGTTGTTAATCCGATGATCGATGCCAACGGCGAGAACTACTGGTCACCTATATATACGATCGCACGGTCAAGTAGTGTCGCGCAGACACCAACAAACCTATAGAGGAGGATTGATTGATAACTGGAAATGTGTCTGGGATTGGAAGCTACGTCCACGCGATCGATCGAGGAGACCACATTGCCTTCGATCGTTTCAACTTGACGGTCACTTGATCTGGCCTCCTGCAGCTCGAGCTGATCAGCCCTTGTCATTGTTAACGATAGATGAGATCGATGCCATCAACAAAAATATGCCTTAGCTGGGATGGTTGCTTCAGCTTAGGAGTTGAGGCGCCATGCGATCTGCATGTATCCCAAGCCTTGCACCGCAATATAAGCTAGCCTCGTCTAGCTCCAGGACCTCTCGCTTTCGTTAGCTGCGACGAAACACTCCTCGCGCGTGTGGACGATCGAGCACGACGGGGAGGCACGCGTTGGAGTGAAGGCATGACCGAATGAGCTGAAAACTCACTGGCGCCCAGTGGCTGGATCGGTTCGAGATCGTCTTTTCGGCAAATGGCGCTTAAGAGCGGGGAGATTACGACCGGCAAGTAGAGGGAGAGAGCAGCAGCGGCAGGGAGGCGCGTGCGTAGAAAAGGGGTGCCGGATGCTGAAACTGGATTGAATTTTGCGGGTGGAATGTCGATGTCGCGGGGGTGGCTGGGCGGCGATTGGCTTGTGGAAGCAGGGAGCTTACTATAACGGGAGACGTGGCTTGCTGAAACAGTTTGGGAATATAGAATACTAACACTGTGCAAGTGTGTAGAACGTGACTGTCCCATCTCCCTTTGCAAAAAAAAAAAAAAAAAACAGAGAGAACGTACTAAGAGACCAGTATCAGTTGCTTTCAAACCTCGTCCAAGATATAAATTTTCTCAATTTTTTAGAAAGAGATTGAATCATGAAAGAGAGAGAGAGATCGACCTCCGACAAAAGTTTGGTTAGGACCGGTTCCTCGCAAAAAAAAAAAAAGCCATCTACCTACTTCAACTCTTCCCCGAGTTTAATTTTTACTCCTCCATTACAAAACCGGGTAACTGTGGTAAATAAACTGAGAATATCGGCTTTTGTAATGATAAAAATCTGCCCTCTTTATATCTTAATGTGAGACGGGCTAAGCGCGGTGTTGAAAAAAAAACCTTGGTGCATGAAAAAAAATAGAAAAGAAAAAAAAACTTGGTGAAAGAGTTGAAGAGGTAAATAGAACTTCTTAAATAAACACGGCTGGCCGGAATGAACAAACAGGTCCATAATGATGAGCGGGCCTGAATGATGAGAGACCTTGTAAAGATATAGCCCGGATGCGTAGACGGGCTGCACCCCTGATCGTATGGGCCTCCAAGCGAGACTTGTCTAATCACTGTGCCCTCTCTTGCTGCCTCGACAGAACCCTTCTTTTAAGTGTCCATATTAGCGATCACCATTCAACAGAGCGTGTGATTTTTTTCCTATGTTCTGCAATAAACATGGGTTTTCAATCTACGAAGTTTATTGGTACCGCTACCACGAGTACATGACGAAACGTACAAGCACGCAGAAAGAGACTGAGTGACTGACAAAAAGGGAGCGAGCACTATCATAAAATGGGCCGCCTTTTTCTGCTCCTGCTGGTAGCTCTCCTCCTCGCTTCCGCGCGAGCCGCCGTCCACGCCACAGCTTCCTTCGCCGAGGTCGGTCAGTGTCAACCATGCAAGCAACGCAAGCTAGCATCGCTCTTCAGCCATTTTCCTGAGATCGTTTCTGATTTCGAGCTCTATCCATCTATCTATGTATCTCCTTGCAGGAGCAGAGCGTTGAAGGGATCAGACGGGTGGTAGGGTCGAGGCCGCCGAGCTGCGAGGGGAGGTGCCGGTCGTGCGGGCACTGCGAGGCGGTGCAGGTGCCCATCTCTCCGGCGCAAGACGTGCAGAAGAAGGAGAAGGAGCTCGGACATGGAAGGAAATCTGCCGCGGCTTCTGCTCTTCGCGGTGTTAGTGCTACCGCATCCGCTGCAGCTGTTGGTGGAAGATCGATGCCGGATTCCTACTACGACCACTCCAACTACAAGCCCCTGGGATGGAGATGCATGTGTGGGCGGCACATCTTGGAGCCCTGAGACGCGCAGCACTTGCTTCAAGGGAGTTTGTTTATATCATTAGTTTAGGATCTTTTGAGTTTGTTGGAGATGTGTTTTCAACTTCTCTAATGAACGCCGGTCTTTTAGTTTGATTTTGTCGATCGTGGGGTACTCCTGCATGCTACTAGTATCAATATTGTTTTTCGCTAGAGCACTAATAGTACGCGGTTATTTTCCCGACCAGTCCTAGGCAGCGAACTAGGAACAGTTCCTTGGAAATAACAGCAGCATAAAGACGTTCAACGGCTCTAGCTAAGCTAGCCCTGTGCCATGTGAAGCTACTCACTCGTGCAGAAGTAGGTTTCTAGTCTTTGTTCTGTCTTTCTCGTGTTGCTCGGAGCCTTGGACACGCCACAACAGAGTCCAGCCGGCCACAAGACACAAGATTTGTCCGGTTGGAAGCCTCTTCAGCTGCCGCAGCAAAAAAGCACGTAAAGCGGGCTGGTCGATCGATCGGTCTCTCTCCTGGAGTACTTCTGCAAAGCCGATGTGTCGTGAACTGCAAGTCAGTGATACTCCAGATCTCACAACGAACGTTGCAAGCAAATGAGAGAGAGAGAGTGAGTGTCGCACCTCGAAATTCACCTTAATAAAAATTTGAAAATTTAAATTGTCACTAACAAAATGCTAACATTTTTCTCCGCTTTCTCTCCTTTTTCAACGGGCGAAAATTTCATTTCGTAATTCGAAATAGCATAAACTGGAGATTTCATAAAATATTAAAATTTGACCGACAAGTGATTGCCTTTTTCTTTTATTCGCCCTTGTCGTTTGTTTTCTGATGTTTTATATGAATTCTGAATCCAGCCAATTCTTTGAACTCGAAAATTCATTCCAATCATTTGAATCATATTTGACCTCTTTCAAATTAATCTACTCATTTTCAACAGCTATCTACAATCCGAATTTTACAGAACAAAATTGAAATCGAATTTAGAGATGAATACAAAACAACAGTTGTCCGTCGTAAAATATTCTATCACTCCACAAAATCTCCACAAAATCTCAAATGCATCCGAGCTTCGAAAGTTTGATTTTCAATCAAAACATATAATAATTGATAAATAATCCATTCTTTTCTACAGACAGTTCTTTTAACAATTAACCATCTTTAAAATTCTGTAACTCTTCTATTCTTTTGAAAAATGCATCCCGAACAATTTATGTTGTATAACACCAGCTATAGACCTATCTTACAAAATTATACTTTATTTCGAGTTTGTTTGCTCTTTTTCGTTCCATTTAAAAAAGATTAAGCGATTGAGTTGTATTTACCTGTGAGCCTCGCCTGTCATCCCCTTCTTCCCCGATCTCTCCCTCTCGCTCTTTACTGACCAGGCAACATGCCGCACGTCGCCACCCATGCCATCCCCTGCTGCAGACGAGTGCCGCACGTCACCGCCCACGCCCTCCACTGCTGCTGACGAGTGCCGCACGGCACCCCGCCTATCCCGCCGCCCATGCCTCGCCCATGCCGCATTGACACCAACCTCGCCGATAAAAGGAGCACCCCGAGCTGCCCTGCCTCTGCCGCGCCCCTGCGCCGAGCGCGACCATGGTGAGCTGCCTCTTGTCGCCGCGGTTTCGTCCTCTCCGGTGAGCTCCCCTCGCTCCAAGACACCTGCACACCACCACTGTTAGAAACTCGCTAGAGAAACAACTCTCACGTTGTCGGCGAGATCACGACCAACACGCACAAGAAACTCACGCGAACACAGAGGCACACGGTATTGTTGGCTTGCTGCTGAATTGGTTACTTCGTCGGGGTCTATTCCTTAGCTTATAAACACGATTACAAGGCAGCAGATAAAAGTCTTCCTAACCGGCTGATCACACAATCGAAAGTTACCTAAAACAAAGCTAGAGAGACTAAAGAAAGTAAATCACTAAAATTAGGCAGGCAAGGATTATTCTCTACAATCTCCTCCTAAGCCTTGCCATGCTCATCTTTCATCAGGCCGATCTTTGATCTCAGCTCATGGAACTTGGTCTTACCAAGCGGCTTCGTAAGAATGTCGCCTAGTTGTTCTTCGCTCCTGATGAACTCGACATTGATCAGACCATTTTCAGCAGACTCCCGGACAAGATGGTATTTGACTTCTATGTGTTTGCTCTGTCCGTGGAGTACTGGGTTTTTGATCAAAGCATTTCGGACTTATTGTCCACCCTCAGCATTGGCACACTCGGTGTTGTTCCCTGCACTTCAGCTAACACCTGACTGAGCCACAATGCTTGACAAGCGGCATTCGCAGCTGTGATATACTTTGCCTCGCAGCTAGATTGGGCCACTACTCTCTGTTTCATTGACTGCCAACTGACAGGGCTATTGGCCAGGAAAAAGATTATCCCGGTTGTGCTTTTTCTAGCATCAACATCTCCTGCATAATCAGCATCGCTGAAACCTGTTAGCAGCGTCTGATCTTCCTTCTTCTTGCCGTACCAGAGCCCCCAGTTGCTTGTCCCTGCTATGTACCGAAGAATTCGCTTGACTGCAGCAAGATGGTCCTCCCTTGGCTCCTCCAGAAAACGACTCACGTATCCAACAGCAAAAGCAAGGTCGGGGCGAGTGTTTACGAGATACCTTAAGCTTCCAACGATGCTCCGGTATGCAGTAGCGTCCACTAGCGGCTCCGAACTTAGCTTGCTCAGCTTTAGACGTGTCTCCATAGGCACTTGGCTTGAATTGCATCCAGCCATGCCACTCTTCTCCAAGATCTTCAGTGCATACGCCCCTTGGTTAAGAGAAATCCCACTCGGTTCCTGCTTCACTTCAATGCCGAGGTAGTAGCGAAGTAGACCAAGATCACTCATCTTGAACACGCTGCTCATCTCCTTCTTGAAAAACTTGATGTCGCTGCAGCTGGCCCCGGTGATCACTAGATCATCAACGTACACACCGACCACCAGCTGCGCATTGCCGCTTCTCTTGACATAGATTGCTGCCTCAGATGGACACCTCTCAAAACCAAGCAACAGCATCGTATCGTGCAGCTTCGCGTTCCAGGCCCTCGGCGCTTGATGCAGCCCATACAGAGCCTTCTTTAGTTTGAACACCTTGTGCTCCTTTCCGGAAATGACAAAACCGGTTGGCTGTTCGACGTAAACCTCCTCCTGCAGGTCGCTATTCAAGAACGCCGACTTCACGTCCATATGGTGCACCTCCCATCCCTCGTGCTCCGCGAGAGCGATGAGCAGGCGCACTGAGTCGAGCCTGGCCACTGGTGCGAACACCTCGTCGTAGTCGATGCTGTGTCGCTGTGCGTAGCCCTTCACCACCAGGCGTGCCTTGTGCTTGGACACCGCCCCGCGCTTGTCTCTCTTTACCTTGAACACCCACTTCACGCCGATTGCCTTGCGGCCGGGTGGGAGGTCGGCGAGGCACCATGTGCCATTCTCCTCAATGGACTCCATCTCTTCCACCATCGCCTTTCTCCAACTAGGGCTCCGCTGCGCCTCAGCGAATGAGGCTGGCTCATCAGCGCTCACCGCGTGCAGCTCCTCTCCAATGAGCGCGCGTGGTGCGAAGCCAGCCTGCCGGACGATGTCGTTGATGCTGCGGTACCGGAGAGGTGCATCTTCGTCGTGGTCGGCATCGAGGTTGTCGTTGTCGACGCTGCTTGGCGAATCGGGCCCCTCCTCGCCACCAGCCATGCCAAGATGTGGTGGCTGCTCTCCCGGCATTCCTCCTGCAGGCGCCTCGACGGCGTCATCGCCATCTGGCGCGGCTTGTCCAACAGTGGTGTACTCCACCGTGAACGCGTCGTTGCCACCGCTCGGCTCGCTGTCGTCACCGCCTGTGCCCCAGTCCCACTGGGCTTGCTCGTCAAACACCACGTCGCGCGTCACATGGACGCGCTTCGTGACTGGATCATATGCGCGGTACGCCTTGGAGCCCCGCTCGTAGCCGACGAAGATCATCTTGCGGCCGCGGTCATCAAGCTTCTTCAGATGTGGTGTTGTGTTCCGGACATAGACGATATAGCCGAACGTCCTCAGGTGATGCACCGCCGGCTTCTTCCCGTGCCATGCTTCGAATGGCATCATGCCGTCCACGCTCTTCGTCGGGCACCGATTCAGAATGTACACAGCGGCCACCACCGCCTCACCCCAAAACCAGCCGGGAAGTCCCTTCGCTTTGAGCATGCTTCTCGCCGTTGACACCACGGTGCCGTTCCGACGCTCAACGACTTCATTTTGCTGCGGACTGTAAGGCGCCGTGTACTGCCGTTGCACACCTTCGGCAATGCAGTACTCTGTGAACTCTGCTGCAGAGAACTCTCCTCCACGATCCGTCCGAAAAACCTTCAGCTTGACACCAGACTCGCCTTCCGCCTGGGCCTGTATCTCCTTGATGGCAGCCGCAGCACGATCCTTTGAAGGAATCGCGGCTACCCACATGTATCTGCTGAGATCATCGACCAACATCAGGAAGTACTTGTTACCTCTGGGCGTCGCCGGAGTGATCGGTCCGCACAGATCACCGTGCACCAGCTCTAGGCGCTGCTCCGCCCGGTACTCCGCCTGCGCCGGGAACGAGGTTCTCCTCTGCTTGCTGGTCTGGCACACCTCGCATAGTTGGTCGACCTGCCCGATCTCCGGCAGTCCGCGCACCAGCTCCTCCCGCGCCAGCATCCTCAGCGCCGCCATGTTGATATGGCCAAAGCGCTCATGCCAACGCCACACCACCTCGTCACCGCGGCCACGCACCGCCAAACAGGTTGGTTGTGCGAGCTTGATGTGGAGCAGATACAGCCGGTTCACCTCGCGCTTCACCTTCACCAGAAGCCTACCGCCGGGCTCCCTGATCGTCATCACGCCGTAGTGGATGTCGATCTTGTAGCCGACCTTGTCGAGTTGCCCGAGGCTCACGATGTTGGTCGTCAGCTGGGGGATGTAGTAGGCCCTAGAGAGCGACCGGAGCTCGCCGTTCCTGCAGACGAACATGACGGACCCCCGGCCCTCGATCCGTGCCACCGAGTCGTCGCCGAAGCGTACGGTGCCGAGCACTGCCGTGTCGAGCTTCATGAACGCCACCCGAGACCCGGACATGTGGTTCGTCGCTCCGGAGTCCAGGACCCAGGTCCCGGCATCGCGCTCCTTCTCATCCTCAAGGTGGGCGAACACCTTCTCCTCCCGGATCTCGATCTGGACAGCAGATTCTGTGGATGCTGCCACGAATCCGACGCCGTCCTACCGCTGCTCCACTCCTTGCAGCACCACATCGGCCCGTGAGAGTGGAATCTCCTCTGATGGGGAAGGTGTCAGCGACCTAGTCGGCGATGCGCTTGGGGATTTCGCCGGCGGCGTTGTGGATAGAGTTGGGGACAACTTCACAAACAGGATTGAGGCCTCGTCTTCATCTTGCGTCACGTGGGCCTGCTCCCTTTTGGCTTCGAGCGGCACTCGCGAGCCCAGTGGCCCAGCTTCCCGCACCGCCGGCATTCGTCGCCGGTGGTCTTGTTTGAATTTGATGGCCCACCAGACGAGCTGCCGCGCCCGCGTCCGCGTCCGCGTCCGCGCCTGCCTCCTGCTTTGCCGAGCCGCCGCCTCTTGCGCCGCCACTGGAGTTTCTCCACCTCGCGCTTCTTCCGCCGCGCATCCCATTCCTCCTCCGTGAGGTACAGCTTCCCTTCGTGCTGCAGCGATGTCGGCGCTTCCTCGAACGCCTCCTTCGCCTCCTTCAGCCGCCCTGTGAGATCGGCGACCGACATGGTTGAGATGTCGAGCAGCGTTTTGATCGCGATTGCGATCTGCTTGAAGCGAGGCGGCAGGCTGCGCAGGATCTTCGCCACGATTTCAGCTTCCTTCACCTCCGCGTCAAGGGTGGCGAGGTGCGCTGCCATGCCTTCTAGGCGCAGCGCGTAGTCCTCGACGGTCTCACTGTTGTCGAACGTGGCGAGATCGAACTTCCGACGCAGCTGCTGCGCCGTTGATTTCTTCACGCGATCGTCCCCGACTCTCATGATCGCGATCGCGTCCCACGCCTCCTTGGCCGTCTCCTTCTTGGCGATCGACGGCACCATCTCCGGTGGTACCGCACCGCATAAGGCGTCGAGCGCCATCATCTCCTCTTGCGCATCAGCTCCGCCATCCTCGATGACGCTCCAGAGGGCTCTAGTCTTCAACTTCACCTTCATCAGGAGCGCCCAATCACAGTAATTTGTCTTGGTGAGAACGGGGTAGCTACTCCCGCTGCCCACCTCACGAATCACCCGTTGGATCACGACGCTCTCCGCCGAGGTACTGTCGCCGGCCTTCTTCCCCGACATCTTCAGACCTTGGATGAACCTCGCTCTGATGCCAATTGTTAGAAACTCGCTAGAGAAACAACTCTCACGTTGTCGGCGAGATCACGACCAACACGCACAAGAAACTCACGGGAACACAGAGGCACACGGTATTGTTAGCTTGCTGCTGAATTGGTTACTTCGTCGAGGTCTATTTCTTAGCTTATAAACACGATTACAAGGCAGCAGATAAAAGTCTTCCTAACCGGCCGATCACACAATCGAAAGTTACCTAAAACAAAGCTAAAGAGACTAAAGAAAGTAAATCACTAAAATTAGACAGGCAAGGATTATTCTCTACAACCACCACTGCCTTTCCTCTCGAATAGCCAGCTTCGCCCGGCCAGAAATCGACCAAGGCTGAGCCTCGCCATTCACCGCCCTGGCTCGCCGCGTCTTTCCGTCGCCGGCGTTCCACCACACCTCCGACCTCGCCGCGTCCACCACTGCAGCCTCCTCTATCGCCTCGGCAAATCAATTTGGCTGGAAGCCAGTGCCGAGCCTCGCCGCGCGTAGCTGTCAGGCGCGGCCGTCCTCCGATGCCGACGCCTCTCGGCGCCGCCCCGGCTCCATTGAGCCCATGGGCAGCTCCACAGCATCGCCCTCTCCCTTCTGCACCGGCTCCCAAGCTCCGATCGTCCACCTTGCACCCCGCCGCCGTGCACCACCATGAGGCGCCGCCCCACTCCGCCGCCGGCTCTCCACGTCACCCCCCTGGCTCCGTCGTGGCCGGCAACGAGTTCCCCGCGTCACCCTGCCCCTCCTCCAGCCGAGCCCGTGCCTCTCTGGCCGGCTAGCCGCCCCGGAGCCGCCATGGTCCACGACGCGCGTCTGTGGACCGGCTCCCTGGACGCGGTCCACCAAGCCGTGGACCCGGTCCACATTTCTGTGCAGAGCATACCCCGCGCGCGTGGTTCCAGTAAAAAGCAATTTTTGCAAGAAGCCCCTCAAAGCTCTGCCAATTTCTATTCTAGTTCAAAGCTTTCAAAAAAAACCCTGACCATATTACTATTACAAAATTAGTCTCTGCCTTTTTCCGTCCCAGCCTCTGTACTTTTCCAAATTATCAAAAGGTCTATGTTGATATTTTGATAATTGCGGACTGCTCCTTGAAGGCATATTCTGAAATTATAACAAGGTCTCTGAGCCACCATACACACTCAAATCACCGTATCTTTCCAACCGTAAATCTGTTTTCAATGATTTTTGTACCGTTGGAATCATTGTCCCGAGCATCACCTCATCAAACTATTAAATCTTGGCTAATCTCTAATCATGCTGATTTTTATATTTGGTAAGTTTTATCGAAACTTTAAATTGTTTCCTTTTATTAGTTTTACTGCAAGTATTTGACTCTGACTTATTTTAAGCGTACTTTCGTATTACTTATAGTAAGCACCTCACCTTACTAGCATGACTGCATACCATTATTAGTGTTCACTAGTGCATATGATCATATTAGCTCTATATAAATTAGTTTAAAAATAAAATTATATAACTACTATTGAAATACTAGATTACCTATGTATATGAATATTAGAAAGTAAGTAAATATGACTCATATAACCATTTTACCATGTCTGCACATGCCTTAGCACCAACATCACACAGAAGATCTAGTAACTTAATTAAAAATATAAAATCAAGTAATTAATTGTTAATTAATTACTAGCTACTCGTAACATCACATGCAATT
>BCLH01002582.1:0-41625 GCA_001602315.1 Zoysia pacifica
GTAAGTAGATTTAACCTTAGAGCTCGAAAGATCATGATTCAATGGTATGAAGCTCACAATTGCTATGAAAGAGTCTAGGAGCAGTCAACTTATATTGTTTATGAGTAACTCTTTAAACTCATGCTTGACGTCATGACACTAGATGCATTACATGAAATGCACGTGAATACAAAAACAAGAATAAAAGAAGCATGCACATGATGAAGAAGGACTAGAAAAAAATACCTTCATCACATTTGGATCTCCTCGCAAGCTTACTCACAATGACTCTCATCTCTTAGCCTTGGGCACCCCATAAACATTCTTCTCAAGCTCTACATGATCATTGTTATCTTGAAAAAGTTGGATGACGGTCCTACAAAACAAGAAGAACAACAAAAAACAAAAAAACAAAGTAAACACAAGCAAACAGATATATACAAAGAGAATGCTAAGCTTTGGAGGTTACTCAAGTGAAGTCCGAAAGATCAAGAATGTTGAGCTCTCCTTTTAGCCTGTTGAAGTTTCTCATCAAAGGGCTTCGTGAATATGTCGGCCAATTAATTATTTGTCCTCACACTTATAAGCTCAATATCTTTTTTGGCAACATGATCCCTTATGAAGTGATGCTTGACCTCAATATGTTTAGCATGCCCATGATCACTTTTATGAAGTGTCATATTGATTACACTCGCACTATCACAATATAGAGGAATTTGATTGTATATCAATCCCTTGTCCATGAGAGTTTGCTTCATATAAAGATGTTGAGCACAACAATCATTGGCTGCCAGATATTCCGCTTCGGCCATTGAGAGAGCCTCGGCATTTTGCTTCTTAGATGTCCAAGCAACCAATGATCTCCTAAGAAATTGACATCCACCAGAGGTGCTCTTTCTACTCACTTTGCAACCGACGAAGTCCGAATCGGAGTAGCCAACAGGATCAAATCCTCCATCTTTTGGATACCAAAGAACCATAGTTGGTGTATACTTGAGGTACCTAAGAATCTTTTTAACAGCCTTGAGATGGGTTAACTTGATAACGAGCACATAAGCATACACTAAATATAATATCCGGGCGAGAAGCGGTAAGATATAATAGAGAACTAACCATAGATCGATAAAGCTTTTTATCAACCAATTTACCACTCTCATCCGGGCCAAGAATACCTTTTGTGGCCATTGAAGTCTTGATTGGCTTTTAATCCTCCATTCCAAAGCGCTTAAGGAGATCTCTTATGTACTTCTCTTGATAGATGAATGTTTCATTTTTTATTTGCTTGACTTGAAATCTAAGAAACAAATGAAGTTCACCTATCATAGACATCTCAAATTTTTTGGCCATTAGATTACGAAATTCGGCATTATAAGCTTCATTAGTAAAATCGATGATAATATTATCCGCATATATTTGGCAAATAAAGAGTTCATCATCAACATGTTTAGTAAAGAGAGTGTTATGAATACTCCTATTTTGAAGCCCTTGTCGGTGAGGAAATCTCTTAGCCGCTCATACCATGCCCTTGGTGCTTGCTTGAGTCCATACAACGCCTTCTTCAACTTGAAAACGTGATTGAGATGCTTGGGATCGTCGAAGCCAGGTGGTTGCTCAATATAAATCTGCTCATTTATATAGCCATTAAGAAATGCACTCTTTACATCCATTTGATATAATTTGAAGTTGAAATGTGAAGCATAAGCGAGCAAGGTTCGAATAGACTCAAGTCGAGCCACGGGAGCAAATGTCTCGTTGAAGTCCACCCCCTAAACTTGAGAATAACCCTTGGCGATGAGTCTTGCTTTGTTTCTCACGACATTTCCGTTCTCATCTTGTTTGTTCTTGAAGACCTATTTGACACCAATAATGTTCTTGTGCTTTGGCCTCTTCACCAATTCCCACACTTGATTCCTCTCAAAGTTGTTGAGCTTCTCTTGTATAGCCAACATCCATTTGTGATCTTCCACCGCCTCATCAATGTTTTTAGGCTCTATCAAAGACATGAAGGAGAAATTCTCACAAGCAATGTTAGCCGCATCATCATCATTACTATCATTAGTATAGTTTGGCTTATATTGATTTCTCTTAGTCTTTAACCCTTGAGAGGGACTTCCAATAATCAAGTCAATTTTGTAAGCTCGAAGAATGGGTTTGTGCCTCTTTGGAGCCTCTTGATGTGATGCTTGCGGTGGAGAGACATCTTGTGCATCTTGTAAGGCTTGCTCCTTGAGATGATGGTGCTTGTAGTCGGAGCGGAGAGCTCTAATCTTTTTCAATTTTTGATCTCATTGTTGGGCATGGTGGTGTACCACTTGATGTAGGCGATCCTTGATATCTTGGGGTAGAAGGCACTTGAGGTGGCTCTCTTAATGCTCGAACACTTGATGATTCTTCCACATGAGTTGTTGATGTAGTGTTCTCATGTAGAGTCATGAAGGAGTCTTTTGGAGGCGGAGTAGAAGAGTTATCTTCTCTTGGTACCTACGGGCATCTTTTGCATTGCCTCCTCTAAGGGTTTATCATCATCTACATCACAACTATAAGATTCTTTGTTCTCTTGAGAATAGTTTCATCAAATTGCACATCACATAATTCCTCAACAAATCTGGTAGTTGCATTAAAAACACTATAAGCTTTAGAGTTACCGAAATACCTGACGAGAAATCCAATGTCGGTCTTCTTCTTAAACTTACCAAGCCTCTTTCTCTTTTTGAAGATATAGCATTTACATCCAAAGACCTGAAAATTGCCCACATTTGACTTTCTTCCCACCAATAACTTATAAGAGGCCTTCTTCAAAAGGCGATGTAGATAAACACAGTTTGAAGTATAGCAAGCCATGTTGATGGCTTCAGCCCAAAACCTCTCTATAGTCCCATATTAATCCAACATAGCCCTTTGCTTCGGGGTGTAGGTAGCCGAGAACTCATGTTTGATGCCAAGATCATTACAATACTCCTCAATGATAGAGTTACTGAACTCCGTCCTATTATCACTTCTAACTTTGTTGATCTTAGCTTCAAATTCATTTTGAGCTTTCTTTGCAAACTTCTTAAAATTGGTGATGGTTTGAGCTTTGTCTTCTAGAAAGATGGTTCATGTATACCGAGAGAAGTCATCAACAATCACCATACAATAGAGATTACCTCCAAGACTCTTATAAGTCGTTGGACTAAAAAGATTAATATGGAGAAGCTCTAGAGGTCTTGAAGTATACATTATGGTCTTGCAAGGATGAAGAGTTGCAATTTGCTTTCTTGCTTGACATGCACTACGCAATTTGTTCTTTTCAAAAGTGACATCTTGAATTCCAAGAATTAAGCCCTTCTTGGTGACCTTCTTCAATTGACCCATTTCAATATGAGCAAGCTTCCTATGCCATAACCATCCTTTAGAGGACAGAGCAATGAGACTAGTTTGTGGCGCAACTTCACTTGATGAGAAATTCACAATATAGAGACTGTTGTGCTGAAAACTATTGAAGGTGAGGCCCAAAGACTTGTTGATCAATTCAGCACCTTTGTCATTGAAGAAGCATATGAAACCAAGATCACACAATTGAGCAACCGAGAGAAGGTTGAAGTTCAATGATTCCACTAGCATGACATTAGAAATGGTCAAGTTATTAGATATAGCGACTTTGCCCAACCCTTTGATTCTTCCTTTGAAATTATCTCTAAAAGTCACTTTATCTTTATCCTCATCTTCTTTGATAGTGGTGAACATCTTATGATTGCCGATCATATATTGAGTGCAACCACTATTAAGAATCAAATGTTTGTTAGCATTCTTATAGTTCATCTTGCTAGAAGCCATAAGACAAGAGGTGTTAGTATCCAAAGTTTTGCTAGATTCACTTATACTAACCTCAACAATAAGAGCGACTTCTTGATATGAATTTTGTTCCTTGGAACGCTTGAGATGATCCTTCCATGTGTCAACTTTCTTCTTGTTTGCTTCATCAATAGTGATATGGCGCTTCTCATAAGAATTGATCCAAACTACAAGCTTATCAATGCGAGTGCACAAATCTTTTGGAGCTTCATCAGGTAAGACAATAATATTGTCATACTCATCACATAGATCAACATAAGAGTCCTCTAGTAAACTACTAGAAATAGCATTATCATCAAGAAGTAAATGAAGAGCTAGTAGAAGTAGAGTCTACGCAAACTGTGAGCTCAAGAGTGTGATGAGCATGTACTCCAATGATCTTGCTTGAGGTGGAGGCATTTAGATTCTCTTTTTTAGATGAAGCTTCATGAGAGACACAAGAGCTAGAAATCTTGCTAGAGAAAAACTTCTTGATGGATTCATCATGAGAGATCTTAAGTGTTCATTCAAAGGAATTGATCTTTTCAACAAGATCACGTAATCGTAGCATGGTAGAACCTATAGATTCACCATTAAGAGTTCCAAAGTGAGTGTAGCCATCTATGAGCTCAAGATAAATAAAATTTTCATTCATGATAGCACTTAAAAAGTTACTAGATGAAGAGTTGTTCATGTTAGCATCCGAATTCTCCGGTTTTGTGGCATATAGGTAGCTTAGCATGCGATTCTTCTATGAGTCACTACCCGATGAAGAACGTGTCTCTGTCACTCTCGATCACTTCTCAAAGCGATTAAGCCTAAAAATGAGAACTTAGCTCTGATACCACTTAAAAGGATCGACCGAGAGAGGAGTTAAATCGGGCACTTAAATACTAGGCCAAATTCTTTCTCTTCCTAGTTTCTAGCAAAACTAGCAAACAACTCCTACCAAATATAGTCTAGAGAAGAGTAAAATAAGCTAGAAGACAACCTATCAAACTAGTAAGCAATCCGGTACGAGAGCCACCAAGAGAAGCAACAAGACAAGCTATCACACTACTCACAAGAAAGTAAATATGGTAAGAAAAAAAGGGTGATAGAGATGCTAAGTGATTTTTTTTGAGGCCTCGAAAGGATGGCGCCTTCCTCTAATCCTCATTGAACCACTCCCATCGGAGTCTTGGTTCCTCCCGTTATTCTCGAAACGATGCTCATAAGGGTATGCTTCGCTCTCGGAGTGAAGACACCGGCGCCCTGGCTGTAGCAAACAATACTCAAGCGCTAGAGCAAGCCTCTAAGACTCAGACGCTCACTCTTGGTATCTCTTTCAAGCGAAGGACCCGAAACCGCGTACAAACTTGATGTCAATTTACAAAATCTTCTCGAAAGCTCGGACAACGATGCCTAACCGGTCTAGACTGCCATAGACCAAGAGTAACAAGCCAAAGACACTCCTCACAGCCTCACAAGCTCTAGGAATGTATGGATGCTATTTGATACCCTTCACAAGCACTCAAGATCTCACTAGATGCTCTCTTGTGCTCCTTTGATGAACTTTGGCTCTCAACAAATAATATCCAACTGTTCTGACCGCAAGCAAGCACGACAACAGCTCCTCCAACGGTTTAAATAGGCCCCAAGCCCTGAAACAATCATTAAGAGTCGTTGCCAAAAAGCAGTTTGCTTTTTGCAGTCACTGGACTGTCCGGTGACTGGGACCACTGACTGTCCGGTGACTCCTGGTCTCGAACTAGCAGAAAACATTCTCTTTGAAATCTATTCCATGTGACATCGGACTGTCCAGTTCATACCAGCACCGGACTGTCCGGTGAACTTCTCTTTTGGACTCCCAGAGACACCTCTTCTGGACACCTCCTTCGGGGCTCACCGAACTATTCAGTCTCTGACCGACGGACTGTCCGATGACTTCTTCCCGATGACTCCAGAGAGCACCTCTCTCTGGGCTTCGAGCTCCTGCACTCACCAAACTGTCCACTGACTCCCGTTGTTCGATGACTCTAGCTTCACTGCCTCTAGAGAACATCTTCTCTGGACTCCTGGCTGCGACCCTCGCTGGGCTATCTGATGACACTGACGGACCGTCTGGTGACCTTTTCAACTGCTGAAATTTGACTTCTTTAAGATCTTCAAGCTTCTGGGTGCAACAATGATCAACTTCAACCTTTCAATGATCACTCAAGTGCCTCAGTGAATCTAGAGCATCCACACACCCTAATTCTTATAAAACCGAGACGAGTGACTCGACTCTCCTTAATAGTACCGATGATTCCTATTGACACAAGCCTAAAGCTAAGCGACACATGGATCTAAAACATCCTTAGCCTTGAACCAGCTCCCTCATTGGAAACACTCTGGGGATACAAACATCCTTGCAGCAACCAACTCGTAGAGGTGTAGAATAGTGTTGATAAACCTGCATCCAATGAGTTAGTTTATGATTCTCATTCAATCACAAAAATTATTCATACTTTTGAGGGGCTTCAATGTATATGAAGCTAACACCTCTCGTGCCACACTTGACCCTACATTGGCTACTAGATTGGATGTTATTCAGGTAGAGCAGGTTGAGCAGAGGAGGTACACAAAGGAGCAGGATAAGCGGATACACCGAGAGAGGGCCGTGTTCGAGGAGAGGATCCGACTCGAGCGCCTCTAGATTGAGAAGAGGCTACAGATGGAGAGAGAACTTGCTTGAGAAGAGGAGACGGCAGAACAGAGAGTTTCATATGATGTTGCAGCCCACTCAGTTGGAGATGGCAGCGGCCATATCTTGCATTTTTGCCGAATTTGGGGCTATAGCATTATATCTCTAGGGGATCGGTATGCCACTTTGCCAGCATTCCCGACGACCACTCTATCGGGTCCCCTGCCTTAATAGTTCCAGCCTACAGCACCTCAGCCACAGTATTCTTCTGTGCCGGCATTCACCTCAGAGCTACAGAGTCAGCAACAGCAGCCCACTTTTACTGCACTGCTCTAAGCCCCATTTTCACTGTTCAAACCATTTGGGGCTACCAGCACTTCAACGACTATAGAGTGTCCATACCTACATTGGAGTCAGGGACAGCAGTGAGTGGTTCTCCGCCTGCTCCGAGAGTGCTTTCCTTTCAAGATACCACTGCTGAGTCTGTTTTGATAGAGCCACCATCAGAGGCTTCAGAGACAGAGCCCGCAGCCACCACAGCCGAGCAGCCTAGTGTGTCAGATGCAGCTATCCTAGTCGAGGCCGAATATTCAGTAGAGGAGGCAGCTCAGGCTCTTGTCAGTGCAGTTCAGCCAGCTTTAGTTGATGGCAAGGAGCCTTCCCTGACATCTTCCTCCGGACTGAGTGCTTTCGATGATACTGAGCAACCAGGAGGGGATGAGTCAGCAGCAGCAGCCTAGCCAGCAGAGGAGCAGCCACCGACTGTCACTGCACCCAGCTCTTCAGCCGCGCAAGATTAGACTTTCTCTAGGAGTTTGGGTGTGAGTCATGAAGTGTATCATTTTGAGGGCTAGCTCTCTAGGGAGAGGTCGTGAATGGGTAGTTAGTGTTCTGAATTTTATTTGGTGGATTTCATTGGTTTTTTGTGTTATTTTGATGAGCTTGTGTTTCTTTTGATTCTTTTAGCTCATTGGAATACACTTGGTATTTAGACTAACCCATGGTTTCAGTGTGTATGGCTCCTTGCGTTGTGATTGTATTGTAGGCTCCTTCGTGCATGGTGCTCCTGATCATTATCTATTGTGCACTAACCTTTGTCTATCCAGCGTTCTCTCTCTCTGTATGCTTCCTCGATGCCTTTTTTTGATGATTAGATGACAAAAGGGAGAGAGAGCTAACAAACAGAGGGAGTACAGCAGAGAGCGACACTTTCAACCCATGACAAAGGAAGGGAACTTTTGCAAAAAAATTTTGAGGGTCATTAATGTAAAGGGTAAGTATTGTTTCAAGATGCATTTTATTCTCTATCTTTCATCTCGTCTGAGCCTGTTTGTGAATACTATAGTTGTCATCAATCACCAAAAATGGGAAGATTGTTAGCTTCATTTCCTTTGAAGTCCTCTAAAAGGTATGAATTAATTTTGGTGATTGAATGAACAACATAGGAAATGGTTATGATTGTAGGTTCCACCGCACTAATTCTACATCAACATGTAGGCTTCCTCGGTGGATGACAAGGATGATCCCTAAAAGGGGAGTTTCCGGATGTCGGAGGACTAAGGCTAAAGGCTAGCTAGAGAGTCCATAAATCATCGGTACTATTAAGAGGGGTATGGTCATTTGTCTTCAATCATACAAGTGTTAGAGAGTGTGAATACTTCTTAAATCCTCAGGAAGTACTGGAGATGGCAGAGGAAGCAAAGTCAATGACCGAAGTTGAAGATTAGTCAAGTCCGGTGAGCCAGGATTTCAAAGTCCAGAGAGAGATGCTCTCTGGAGTTGCTGCAGAGAAGATACTGGACAGTCCGGTGTAGCAGTCACCGGATAGTCCAGTGAGGTTGAAGCTGAAGTCCTCAAGGAGTCCAAAAGTGAAAGTCTGTGACAGAACGCCCCACAGAAGAGACGATCCATCGACCATAGGATCTTATCAAGTGTCACACGGCAAAGCGAAGACTAACAGTACAACTCAAGCACAATAAAATATATTACAAACTATTGATTAAGTTAATAAAACAGAGGTTTTAAAAGCGCGAAAGCGGTAATCTTATTTGGACTAGGGTCTCCTGGAGACTATACATAAGATGACATCGAGCCCATACGATGCATCTTCTAGTAGCACACAACAGCAGCGCGGCGAGCAGGGCTCCCAACGGACATAGCCACCCTTGAGGGTCGCTCCTGCCAGTTGGTCCAGAGGAGGAAAGAGAAACCACCTGCACATAAACCACAGAGAGCCAAGCCCTAAACATTCAAATGCTCAGCAAGTCTTACCCGTCAACGTGGCCAACTACAACTGACTCCAAAGATATGATGAGGCTGACTCACATAGGATGGCTATTTGCAAAACCAACACTAATATAGTGAGTCCTTATATTCAAGTTTTAGCGGTAATTTCAGTTTACGAAATGAAAATTTATTTTGCGCTATAAAACTATATCAAACATGGTTGCTAAGCAATTGCTATAAACTAAGCAAACAATTATTATTATTATTATTGTTATTGTTATTATTATTATTATTATTTTACTACGATGTCACTTAGTGAATAAGGGGTACTCATTACTGTGAGGGGCAGCGATTATAATCGATTTACACCAGCTGGAAAAATCCAAAATACACCACACGTACGCGCTTCCCGGAAGCTGCACGTGGCAACCTTTCACAACAATACCATAGGGCCGGTCCGAGACCTACTTCTCCTGAGAACCTGGTCCTCCATGCGACCACCACGCAGAACATATCTATGGTTAGATCCAAGACTCTCCTCCGCCTCCGCCTAAAGAGGAGTAGGGGTACGTCCAACCACTACGGATATTCGGATATTGAGCTACATCGATTTCTTGAGCCCATAATTCCAGTATGTATTTGGTACGTTTAAACTTTTTCAACAGGGCCACACTCGAATCGGTTCTTAACAACACAGACGGGGCTACCACCGTGAAGGCCCAGCCTTCTCAAACCGTCATATACGCGATCCCCGCCCGGTCTCAGGTTATTCTCGCAAGTGACTTTCTATTCACTCGACTTATATAGCTCGCGAGTGACTATCCATTCACTCGACTTCTATAGCTCGTGTGTGACTGTCCATTCACTTGACTTCTATAGCTCGCGAGTGACTCTCTATTCACTCGACTTCTATAGCTCGCGAGTGACTTTTTATTCACTCGACTTCTACCGCGAACTAAAACTCAGCCTAGCTCTACATCAAGTTCTCTATACCAACAACACTCAATATGGGTAATAAGGTACCTAGCATGCAATTCTAAGTTTCCAAACAACTCCTACTACCTAATGCACAATGCATTAACCAAATCATACACAGTGATAAAAAATAAAAACTTAACATGGGTTAATGCACCAGGGCATGCATGGGCTTTGCTCACAATTATCTTCCATTGCCAAAGGAACACCTTCAAGCTCTCCTGGGATGGATCGGGTCCTATATGATATACAAGGAATTTGAGTTACCAAATTTTTAATCTTCAAATGACATCATATGCAATGATAGCTTTTTTATTTTCAAAAGAACACAATTTTAGTCATAAGACTTCTTTAAAATGGTTTTCAAAAATATAAAATATAAATTGAGTTATGCATAAAATCAGAAAGGTTATAAACTGATTTTTGAGAAATTTCCAGGATTTATTGAAATCAAATAGATTTATAATGATTTAAATACCATTTAAAACTAATAAAACATTTATAGAAATCATTTAATTGAAATAACATATAAAAATTTTCTAAAATAGAAGGCTTGACAAAATAAACATAAAATTAAAATTTTTAAGATATTATTATGCCAAGAAATAATGATAATGCATTAATGAGTTATTTAATGATCTGAACTAATTAAATTAATTTTGTGAATAAAACAAAAACTTGTTATCTTCAAAATATAGTTCTAGTTTAGAGGATTCTAACAAAATTTATTTCACATTTTTCTGAGTTAGGATGAATTTTCTACACATTTTAGAAAATTGGAAACATTTTTGGACTAATAAATAAATCAATTCGTAAAACAAGGAAAATCCAGCATTCTGGACGTGGCCACACAATCGGCTGCAGAGATGCCCAAAGGATCCGGTGTTGTCACACGGGGTCCGGCCCAGTCTAAACCAAGCCACACGCTGGGCCATACAGTTAGGCCACACGAGATCGGCCAGCCACAAAAAATCTTGGGGAGCTCAGCTCAACGGCGGGCAACGGCCATGGCGGCCAGGGCCAGCTGCGGCGAACGCTCACCAGCGCTCAACGCCTAGTGGCCAACACTCCCATCGTCCCACAAGACAACTTGGTACATAGGCAGGACAGGAGAGGGGTCCACGGGCCGGGGTTCTCACCAGAATAGGGCCAGTGGCGAGAGGCGGTCGGAGCAGGGTTCGGCGAGGCGTCAGCAGCGCTGGGTTCAAGAAACACGACGGCGCCTTCTCGAGGGGCTTCACAACGACACGGAGAAGACCGGCACGGGTGACGTCGACTTGGAGGAGAGCCGTAAGTTGGCGCTCAACAGCGGGGTCGACTGGTTCTGCGGCCGGCGAAGTGGTGGAGGCGGTCTGGTACCCAAGAGTCAAAGCCTCCTGCACCTTAAGCCTCACCAGAGTAGGGAGATGCTCGGCACGAGTGCTGTTGGTTCTGGAAGTGGCCGAAGATGACCGTTCATAGATGGGGTGGCGCGGTTCAGTTGTCGACGGTGAGCAAACGTCGATTTCCTGCGCAAAGAATGGTGGAAACAGCCGATTAGCATCACCAGAAGCTGCGCTAGGGTGTGGTCTGCAGGGACTGAAGAAACACTCGATGAAACCCGCCCAGAATGCGCCGGATTTGAAGGAGAACAGCCGATGGGTTGCAGAACTCGGGGTTGGGGAAAAAGTCGAAATCGGTTGTACTCGCTGCGGGGATTGAAGCTTCAACGGCAGTGGAGGGTCGAGCTGCCTGGGGCGCAGCTGCTCACAAGCACAAATGGCTGGAGAAGGCTTGGTTGGGGCTCCTCATGGTGGCACACGGGGAGAGAGAGAGAGAGAGAGAGAGAGTCGGTTGAACGAGAGGGGGGGAAAGAGTGAGGGACTCGGCCGGACGATCTGCTTCGCATGAAATGACTCGCGGACACGTCCTTGGCTTTGTAGCGAGCATGCAGCTAGGAGGGCACAGCCGGACGGCACTCGAAGGCGTGCGCTGGCAGTGAGCGACTGGAGGAGGAAGAAAGATGTTCAGTCAAGCTGAACGCCGGTCCCACATGGAAGTGCAGGGTTCAGTCAAGCTGAACGCTTAGGTGTTCTGGAATTAATCAAAAATTTCGCAAAATAGGTCGGATTGGCGCAAAACTTGATAGCATTGATCTTCAAGATGTTCTTTACCAAATAACTAACATGCACAGGTCGACTCAGAGGGAGTGGAACATATTGAATTTAGAAGACAGTTAACCAATAATAAGACTTGGAAAACTGCTGAAAGCAGACCAGTTAACCGAATTCCAAATCCGAAAGAAATGCTTCCACCACTCTGAAAATCTTGAAACTTTGCAAGAAGAGAGAGTATCTCAAAAGGAACAAATTTGTCTCTGGAGTCAAGATGAAATTTGAATTTGATTTAATCCGGCAACAGTCACAATATAGGTGTCTGTTAAGAATCTGACACAAAATGGTCTGCCAAGCTTGATGCTTAAGCAATTTGGGAAAAAAAATAGCAAACAAGCCCGAAATTACTCAAAACATTGTAGAAAGTTTCTTAAACATGTGATGTATAACATAAACCACGTGCAAGGCCCTTGCGAAGGAGGATGAAACATATGTAACTTTGAAATTGGCTAACTGATAAGGACACTTGGGAAATCTGCTGAAGGCAGATTATTTAGCCATCGTTTGAGGTCTTAAAATAGTACCTCTAGAGCTCTGAAATTTCTGAAACTTGGCAAGATGATAGAGAGATTTGGGATGAACAACTTTTGTGTTGGGAGCAAGTAGAATTTTGAATTGGATTTGAATTTACAGGATTTAGAATAAGGCTACTCATTAAGGAAACATGATTTGGATTAGAACCTTTTTATTTTGAAAGCAACCTAAGTATCTTCATATAATCTGCCACATTAGGGAAATCTAGTCCAAAACTTGAGCTTGCAAAAATTCACGGCCCTTGTTTTAAATGTTTTGAACTTTCACTTTTTGGAAGATTTAAATTTGAATTTAAACAACGTTGCTTCTTAATTTAGAAACACAAAGTGTTATATAAAAGTCACCACACAGTCTGATGAAGATATGCACCGGACAGTCCAGTGTCCTATGAAATAGATTTTAGAGAAGGTGTTTCTCTGGCTCAGAGGAGAAAAGAGTCACCGGACAGTATGGTTTTTTAGTCATCGGATAGTCCAATGATTGCGTAAAGCAGTCAGCTTTATGACATCATGTTCTAACGGTTGTTTCTAGGTTTGTAGCCTATTTAAACCATGGAGAGAGATATTTTGCCAAGTGCCTAAGATCTGATCAGCTAGAGAAAACTTGTGAGAGGTCAAAAGACACCACCAAGATAGCATATAGAAGGATTGGAGATCTTTGGTGCTAGTAGGAGAGTGATAGGGAGTATTCATATATTTCTAGAGATTGTAGTGCATGAGAGCAGTCATCTTTGTCTATTACTCTTAGTGTGGGTAGCTTAGACCGGCTAAGACTCGGTAATCGAGCTTTCGAGGACATTATGAAAGTCGTTGCCAAGTTTGTATGCGGTTTCTGGTTCCTCGTTCGAAAAGGACATCAAGAGAGAGCACCCGAGCTTTGGAGGCTCGCACTAGCGCTTAGATATTGTGTGCGACAGCCAAGCCACTGGTGACTTCACTCTGGGAGTGAAGCGTACCTTTGTGAGCATCGCTCTGGGAATGAAAGGAGGAATCAAGACTCCGATACGAGTGGTTCAACGAGGATTAGGGGAAGGTGCGTACCTTTGGAGACCTAAAAAGTCACTGAGCATTCTTTATCTCACTCTCTTTACTTACCGTAATTATTTACCATTTGAGTAGTGTGATAGGTTGTTCTTTGATTTCTCTTCGTGGCTATTATGCTTTATGCTTGTTTGTTATTCTTATCTTATTACTAGCATTGTTAGGAGTCTCGACCTACTAAAATTGTATAGGTTTGCTTTCATTGCGATCTGAGTCTTATTGTTTTTAGTTCGTAGCGAAATTAGTCTTACCTTTTTCGGTATCTTTGATCCTTACCGTGTTTTTCTTTGTTTTTATTGTATTCTTTGATTCGTATGCTCTAACCAGAGATAAAATAGTGCTGCGATTGCGGAGTTCGAATCGATTATATGTCGGAGCTTAATCATATCGAGAGTTATCACGAGCTAACGAAAAATCAGGAACCACGTACATATTATTATAATACTGTTTGGGAAACTTTGATTTGCATACTAATCTTGACTTAGGTATTTTTTTAATTTGCAGTAAGGATTAATGTATTTGACGAGATTAACATATGTTTGATCCTAGATGGGACATTGTTATGATTAAAATATTCAAATTGTTGGATTAAAGATCGGATCCCATGTGTTGCATCTAAAGTTTACAAGACCATGAAAATGGACATGTTTTCGGTTTAAAATTTTAAAAAAATCCAAAAATGTTAACTTTCAAAAACTGGTCAAATCGTTCATAAACCAGAAAAACTAAGTGGTAAATCGAAAAAACGAGTGAAAAACAGATTTTCAGATTTTTTAATTTTTTTAAATTTTAATTTTTTTAATTTATTAAACTGAAAACCGATCAATCTCCTAAATCAAAAAGACCGACCCGATTTGGATGGTTTTATAAACTTTGCTCCAGCCATGATACCCATGATCTGAGATAATATCGAGAATCATTCACACATCACACGAGTCCATCAACAGTAGCGGTGCGATGCGAACCATCCACCGGTCTATGACCGCGATGATTTATTCGCCTTTTATTCGCAGCCGTGCCGACGCCGGCCGCCCCACAGACCTCGATCCGCCCACACAAAAGCGCCCCTAGCGCCGCCGCCCGAATTCATTCATTGATTGCTCAATAAAGCGCGCCCCCCCCTCTTCCTCCACTCCGCCACCGCCACGCCATGGACTCCTCCGCCACCGCCGCGTCTCTCTTCCCCCGCACTGCCGCCACAGCCGCCAAGCGTTGCTGTGGAGTCTTCACTGTCGCCCCTCCATCGCCTGCTCCCCACGCGCTCCGCGGCTCGTTCCTCGCCGTCCGCTGCTCCCGCTCCCGCGCCCCGCCCCCGCCCACCCCGCGTGCCGACGATGGTGCATCGGAGGCTGCCGCCGCCGCGCTCCCGCGGCTCCGTCTCTTCCGCCTCGTCGAGGAATTCCGCGCTCTAATGACCGACGCCGACCGCACGCGCCGGCTCCTATCCCTTGCCGCCGCGCTCCCGCGTCTCCCAGAGCACGATCGCTCCACGGGCAACCGCGTCATGGGCTGCGTCGCGCAGGTGTGGCTGGCGTCCCGCTGCGACGCCACCGGCCGGATGCGGTTCGCGGCCGACTCGGACTCGGAGCTCTCGCGCGGGTACTGCGCCTGCCTCGTTGCCGCTATGGATGGCGCGGAGCCCGAGGAGGTGCTCACGGTTGACCTGGCTGACCTCGCGCCGCTCAGCACCACGTCGCGGTCGCGCACCAGCACGTGGCACAACGTGCTCGTTGCCATGCAGAAGCGGGCACGGGCGGCCATGGCGGCGCGGGAGGGCCGGCATACCGGGGACCCTTTCCCGTCTCTCGTCATTGACCGCGACGGTACCGTCCGTGCGAAGGGAAGCTACGCCGAGGCGCAGGTGAGCTGGTGTTCCCATTAAATCATGCCCGATCCGTTGCTGTTTGGTTATTTTGTTACTCTCATTCATGCTCATGTCTTTGATCTGCTTGAAAAGACGTGACTTGTCTCGACAAATCCAGAATTAGCATTACTCCGATGTGACTCTTTGTTAGAATATGTCTGGAAATTATGCCCTCCTGCTTTGATATATGTAGTTGACGTGTAGAATCTGCCAAAGATGGGCGTCTTTCCATTTTGCTGAAATTGTGGAATAAACTTTTTAAAGATAGCTTTTTTTATTGGCTCTTGCTTTTTTCTTTTTGGTGCATGAGAAAAGAGACGACTCGTGGTCAGCTTTGTGTATTCAAGGGACCCAGGGAATGGATCAGTCAGCTAGTGACCTAGTGTCAAACATCACCCCCTGCGTTTTCCACTTTTCTGGTGATTCGCCTCTTTCTCGGGAATATTTGTTGGGGAATTTTACTCTACTACCGTTTTAAGAGAAATTTTCCATTGTTTACAGTTGCCCAGGGAATACTAGAAAGCTTTTATGGTGCTTGTGAAAATTCTACTCCCTCTGACAAATGTCATTTTAGGATTTGTCAAGTCAACAGAAGTTAAGTTGGATCGAATTTATAAATAAGGTTATTAATATCTGCAATGTAAAATAAGTATATTATGCAGATAGATTTTGAGATGAATCTAATGATATCAATTTGATCTCCTAAAAATTAGTATATTTTTCTCTAAGTTTTGTCAAACTTTAGACAGTTTGACTTTTATCAAATCGGAAGTGACACTTATTCTTGCACAGAGGAAGCCATTAAGAGGCTCTATAGATTTGAAGTCCAGTCAAATTAACATGGTGGCTTGACATTGAATGTTAAAAATGGTTAATCTTCTTGATCTGTTTTGAGTCATGGCCATCAATAATCAGGATTTCTCATGGAGTCCATACGTGCAATGCTATATTTTGGACCTATGAAGGATAATAACAAACTTTATGTTACAAATTATTGCAAAGCTATATTTTAGACCTTCGAAGTATTCAGTAACAGATCCGAATACCCTGTGCACAGTCGTGCATATTGAAGTTCAAGTTTTTCTACCCATTATTTGAAGTCTGGAAAACAGAAAATGGTGCTATAAAATCTGCTCTACATGAGCGACAACGGTTGTGAGATGGCTTTGGATAACTCTTCACATAAATGTTACAAGGTCTAGGATGATGTTAGTGACAAAATGTTCCTAGATTTCCTGGTTCGTCCCAACACTGTAGCAGCAACCACCACCAAAAGGGTGGTCGGATAAGGGTACGTCATCAATGTTTTCATCTTTCTAGTTTAGGATGTTCGAGTCCTAGTTGATTTGATTTAAGGGCTATTTGCATTCATACCATCAAGCCAGTAAATAACATATGGGACCAGACTTCACTTCTCAATGACACAATGTGATGGTATATATGGAAAGTACATCTTAAGTGATGATATAGATGAATTATTCCTTGATTTAATAAATTAGGAATAGGAATTATTTCTTGATTTAATAAATTAGGAAGACTTGGGGTCCTGGAAAGTGCAGGTTCTTTCTTTGGTTAGTGGCACATGACTGTTGTTGGACAGCGGACCGTCTAGCAAGACATAGCCTACCACATCCAGAGCACTGTCCTCTTTGTGATCAAGAGCAGGAAACCATTAATCACCTTCTGGTCGCTTGTCCATTTTTAAGACAATTTTGGTATTGCATACTGCATCAAGCCGGACAGCAGGAGCTTGCTCTTCAACCTGCTGATTCACAATTTTTTGATTGGTGGGAACAAGCTAGAACAAGGGCCCAGAATCATCACCAAAAGGGACTCAATTCCCTGATTGTTCTAGGGGCTTGAGTGCTATGGAATCATAGTAATGCTTGTGTGTTTTAAGGAATAGCACCTAGTATGGCAATAGCCCTCATTTTTGCCAATGATGAGTGTCATTTATGGGAGATGGCAGGTGCGTGCAGCCTATCTTCCTTGGAAGCCCTGGCAGTGACATGATGGGAGTTCGAGGTAGGGCAGGCTTAGGTCGACCTTGTTCCAAAAGGGTTAAGGCGTGTTTGTAATTTTTGTAACTTCTTGTGGCTTCAGATTAGTGCCTTGTAACTTTGTTTCATGGGATTCTTTTCCCACTGCTTAATATAATGATACGCAGCTCTCCTGCGTGTTCGAGAAAAAAAAAGGGATCTTGATAAGTTAAGAAAGGTGATATTATTGGATTAGGAGCCGATTAGGACTTTGTTTAGGAGTCATTGTGTCTCCTCTATATAAAGAGGGGATTGTAAGCACACGCTCTCTCTCCTACTCCCTGCACCCGAATGCTATGCCTCCCTCTCGTAGTTGCTACCACCACCGTAGTCACTGCCCCGCCCAGCCTTAGTCACCAAGGAAAAATCAAACATAACATCTGGTATACATAGACCAGCTTTGATCTTTCCTAACATGTTATGGAGCTGACTAGGGGCCTAGGGTTGCTGCCCTAGCCAGCTACGAAGGAGGGAGAGGGTGGCAGCAGTGGTCATAGTGCAGGGAGAAACTCTTTTGCGGCCGCACTTCTGGCAGCACAGCAATGGCTGGGGGAAGGTCTTGCCCTACAGGCTGCCCTGCTGGGTTGGGCTGTGCCGGAAACGCTAGGGCCATTTGACCTATAATAGATGCTTTGTTTGGTTCTAAATCTAATAAATATCTTAAATTTCAGACTATGTTTCTATGTGCATCTTTATTCTTTGCATGAAGTAACTTTTTATGCTTTATCGTTCAATTGCAGGCGATGTTTTTATCTCCTGATGAATCCAAGATTTCAGAGCTTGTGAGTGCCCTGACAGAGAAAAAAATTGGGGTTGTTGCACACTTTTATATGGATCCTGAGGTGCAAGGCATACTAACTGCTGCAAAAAAACTGTGGCCCCACATTCACATATCCGACTCTTTGGTAATGGCAGATAGCGCTGTTAAAATGGCTGAAGCAGGATGTAACTATATTACAGTTCTAGGTGTCGACTTCATGTCAGAAAATGTTCGCGCAATACTTGATCAGGCAGGATTTAACAAGGTATTTTGTTTGCAACTCACACATATAATTCAGTTGGTGACACTTGACTTCTATATGCATTATATAATCACATTGTGACTGTGATATGGATTGCTCTTGTTTTATATTTGCCTGGGCTTGATGATGTTTTTATTTATACTGGATACTCACATTACCTTTTTTATACACTGCAATATTTACGATGTGGGTCAAAAAATGTAGAATAAACTTTGTCTAATTCAATTAACATTGTTGCATTAGCATATACTCCCTCCGTTCTTAAATTGTTATCTTTGTTGACTTTTTGAGTTTCATTTGACCATTCAGCTTATTCAAAATATTAGTTCAAATATACAAAAATTTGAGTCATACTAAAATTACATTTAGTGATAAATTAAATCATAATAAAATATATTATAATTTTATATTTTTTTAATGAGATGAATGGTCAAATATGACGTTAAAAGTCAACAGCGTTAAGAAGTTAAGAAAGGAGGGAGTGTATGGTTTTATTAAGGAAGTAAGTTTTTCTGTGAGCATATTCTGCAATATTTGTTAGATTTATTTAATGTGATTTATTTGATACAATGAGTAAATTATTAAGAGAATATATTAATTCAACCATACTCCTGGAGTAGAGCGCAAGAACCTACTGCTATGCTTGAATAAGTCATAGGTACTCCGTCGGTCCCCAAATATAAGCATTTTTGGGTTTGGTCAAAGTCAAATTCCATTAATTTTGAATATTGAGAAATTTAAATAATTTCTAATATAAAAAGTAACATATTATGAAAATCTGTTTCATAAAAAATCTAGGAACATGATCTATATATGATAAAACATCATTAATTTTGTATAATTAAAGGTCAAAGTCAAAGGAGTTTGACTCTGACTAAACCTAGAAATGCTTATATTTAGGGATATAGTTAGTAATAAGTATATTCTTTTGACTTTTTTTAAATATTGATCTGGCTTTCTAATTGTCGCGACATACTAATAAACATCAGCATGTTGAGAATATCTAGTTTTTTTCATGTATGGCTATGTACCATCCGCACCTGGTGTACTAATTCATATGGATTCAAGCAGGTTGGTGTTTATAGAATGTCCAGTGAACAAATTGGCTGTTCCTTAGCAGATGCTGCCTCAAGTTCTGAATATACTCATTTTTTGGGAGAAGCATCCAAATCCCATCCATCTCTACATGTTATTTACATCAATACTTCTTTGGAGACAAAAGCTCGTGCTCATGAACTTGTTCCCACAATAACATGTACCTCATCCAATGTTGTTCCAACTATATTACAGGTAAATGACTTTTTCATTATAATACTTGTTTCTTCTGCATTAGATTTAATTTGTACTTTCTAGGAAGTGAGGTCCTCGTTTTTACTTTATCTGTGCTTGTAATTAGGCTTACTTGACCATTTTTCTTTCAGGCATTTGCCCAAATACCAGATATTAATGTCTGGTACGGTCCTGATTCATATATGGGTGCAAACATAGCAGACCTGTTCCAAAGGATGGCTACAATGTCAGATGAAGAAATCGCAGAAATACATCCGGATCATAACAGGAAATCTATTGGTTCATTATTACCACGTTTGCACTATTACCAGGTTTGGTGCCTTTTCCTTCTATTTGTTTCTGGCAGTTTATAGCCACTTAATTAATTTATACTAATTGTACCCAGCTATGTTGTCTAATGTGATTTTAACTGTGTTATCAAAATTCGAACCTATATACAAAAATTAAAACGTTCCCTCATCTTTCAAGAATTTATTTGTTCAACATTATTAATTTATTTGTTCCAAAAAATATTTTGAATCATATAACTGACTATAAATCTGTTTTTTCTATTTCTTCATGAGTTTTAGATACTCTCTTGTTTATACTATATGATCAATTCATATCGAATTTCTTGTCATGTAATATAGTAAAGCTGTTGCCTTGTGACCAAGAGGTCACGCGCTCGAGTCCTAGAAACAGTCTCTTATAGCAATGCGTAGAAAGGCTGCATATAAAATACGCAAAGTGGTTGGACCACTGGATCCGGCAGAGGTGGAAGCAATATGCACCGGGCAGCTCTTCTCAAGGGGAGCCCGGGCACAATGATAAAGCTTTTGCCTTGTGATCATGAAATCGTGGTTGAGTCTTGAACAGTCTCTTGTAGAAAAGCAGAGAAAGGCTGTATGCAAATGACCCAAATTGGTCAGACCCTTTCCTAGACCATGTATAAGTGGGAGTTACATGCACCTGGCTCCCCTTTTAATAAAGTGTAGCAAAGTATTTTATTTTTAATATGTATAAAATGGTGTGTGAAGACTGTATTTAGATATTTGCATACTACCCGCTAGTTTTTGGACTGGTAAGAAGATATGGTTGATGGTTCCATTACAAAAATAATTGATGTACGAAAAAAGTGACAGATTCATACAGTGAGCATGCATATCAATTGAATATGGTAGGATCATTGATCCTCCGACGGCTGCGTAGGTTGTAGGGATGAGAGAGGTGGGCGCGGGCTAGGCTGGCGGCGGCGGCAAGTTAGCTGAGGCATCATGCTGTTGCCGGCGCCTCCCTCGTGGCGTGCAGCCAGGGGAGAGGGATAAATTCCTCAATCTCTGACTTACTTTATTAATAACCAGGTCTAGTCTTTTATGGCTAATTCCTAACAAACACTGGATAACAAACACTAGAACTAATCCAAACAAATCCTAGAACTAATCCGATAATCTAGGAAATTTGCTAATCCAACTAATCGATCCTATAGTAAAGGAAATCTCGTGGCGGCCAGTCGGCCAGCCATGCCAACCAGCCATGGCGGCGCTGGTGCCTGGCCCGCCATAACATCTCTCGCTCCACCCTCGGCAAACAGCTCGTCCTCGAGCTGAAATTCGGTAGGAGGGCGTCATCAATTTGGAGCTATGGATAGTGGTAGGGGCAGATGACCACTGGCGCGGATGACGTCCTTGGCAGTAGCCGTTGCCGTGGATCCCCCATCCTCCTCGAAGTCGGCCACCTCCAGATAGAACAGGCGTTGGCACTTGTGCCCAAGGACATATGGCTCTTCGCAATTGTAGCTAAGCCCTTGGTAGCGACGCTCAGCCATCTCGGTGGGTGATAGGCGAGGATGAGCCTGAGGAGGCGCCGGTACTGCAGGGCTCGGCTATGGTTCCGGAAGAGCCGGCACAACGTCGGGTATGGTCTGGACACTTGTAGGCTGCCTCGGGGGTGTTGGAGGGGCTAAGGACTGCCGCTGGAATGCTCGGGCGCCATGCTGAACGTCCATCAGTAAGATGGCCTCGGCGCGACATTCATATGCTCAAGCGAGGTGCATCGCTGACTGAAGGTCCCATGGCTCCCGAAGTTCAATGTCGATGCGAATGTGTTCTGGAAGACCGCCCACGAACAGCTCTGCCTTTTGTATTGGCGATAGGTTGCGCACATGGCAGAGTAGCGCATTGAAACGCTCGGAGTACTCCTGTACAGTGGACAAGAATGGAAGTCGAGTGAGTTCTGCGAGCCTGTTGATATGGACTGCCGGACCGAAGTGCAGGTGACAGCTCCTTGAAGCGGTCCCAGCTGGGTATGCCTTCATCCTGCTCCAGTGCGTAGCACCAGAGGTGAGCTAGACCCGATCCGAGATGCTGGTGCGTTGGGCTTGGAAAAACTGCTCACACCTGTTGAGCCAGTTCAGGGGATCCTCGGAGCCGTTGTAGGTGGGGAATTCCAGCCTGTAGAGGCGGGTTGCACCCATGCTTGGTCCTGAATCATGTGCTGGGACTTCAGGTGCGCTGAAGAAGGGTGGTCCGACGTAGAACGGAGCGCCCACCATACGCAAAAGTGTTGCGCGAGGCGGATAGACTGCACCTGACGCGCTGGCGCCATGCTAGAAGGGGGCACTATTGGCAAAGGGCGCGCTGCTGCTGTGGTTCAATGCGAACGCCGTACATGAATTCGGTGCCATGGTGCTTGCAGCTGTGGCCACACCTGTTGAAGGCATCGCCATGGATAGGATTGGTGATGGGGAGTGAGGAAACTGGATTTGATGAATGGGGAGGAGTGGTTGTGGGGCGGTTGGCGGTGCGCCCGGTGGCGGCAAACCCATCGTGCCGTAGCCTTGCATCTCATAGGGAAGCACCGGTGGAAGGGTGACATTGGGTGATGGTGGCGGCAACCTTTGATTTTCCAAGTTGGAGAGGCGAATGTAGATGTCGGCTACGGCGCAAGCCAAGTCGGTGACCGCCTTAGCCAATGCGTTAGGCACAGCGGCCGTGGGCGCGGCCAGCACCGAGATGGGAGTTGGTGCTACCGTGGTGGAGGACGGCGGCAGGGCGGTGGTAGGAGGAGAGCCTGATATCGCTGATACTAGATTGGTTGGATCGTTAATCATCCAACAGCAGCGTAGGCTATAAGGATGAGAGAGAGGAGGGCGTGGGCTAGGCTGAGGCGCCATGTTGTTGCCGGCGCCTCCCTCGTGGTGTTCTTCTAGGGGAGAGGGAGAAATTCCTCAATCTCCGACTTACACTATTAATAACTAGGTCTAGGCTTTTATAGCCAATTCATAACAAACACTAGAACTAATTTAAACAAACCCTAGAACTAATCCGATAATCTAAGAAATCTGCTAATCCAACTAATAGATCATATAATTAAGGAACTCTGGTGGCGGCCAGCCATGCCGACCAGTCACGACGGCGCTGATGCCTGGCCCGCCATAATATCAAAATAGTTGTAATTAAACCTTATGAAAGGACTACAAAATCCTAAATAGATGGAGTATTATGGCTTTGCTTCTTTGGTTTTCATTGATCTTACCATCTACAGTTCTAGTGTTAATAAATTGTATATTGATGCAGGATGGTAATTGTGTTGTTCATGACATGTTCGGCCATGAAGTTGTGGAGAAAATAAAGGAGCAATATTGTGACTCATATCTAACAGCGCACTTTGAGGTCCCTGGAGAAATGTTCGCTTTGGCAATTGAAGCAAGAAACAGGGGAATGGGAGTTGTTGGATCCACTCAAAATATCTTGGATTTCATTAAGAATCATCTGAAGGGAGCTTTGGACAGAAATGTTGACGAGCATCTTCAGTTTGTGTTAGGAACAGAGTCAGGGATGATAACTTCAATTGTTGCTGCTGTCCGTGAATTGTTTGATTCGTATAGTGCATCTCAAGAGAGAGCAAACATCGAAGTGGAAATTGTGTTCCCAGTTTCATCGGATGCAGTTTCTAAGGCATCAATCAAAGGTTCTCATCATTTTGGTTCATCAATAGCCAGTGATCTGGAAAATCTTACTGTTGTACCTGGTTTGACTTCTGTTGAAGGTTGTTCTATCCATGGGGGATGTGCATCGTGCCCCTACATGAAGGTTTGTCCCTTCCTATTTCTGAATAATCTGATTCAGTATAATACCTAAATCTTATCTATCATTTATACTGTTGTCACTTGTTTCATGCATTAACGCGGAAATAATGACTATTAATATTGTCCAAAATAATGATTTATTCACATGAATTGAACTTTTTATAATGTAATAATGAAGATACATTAATGCTTTTTCCTTAGGAATTAAGATTAACTATTCTCGAGCATATATTTAATTAGTCGTGCTATTCTGTTTAAACCACTTTAATCATTGCAGGAGTACAGTTTTGATTTTTATTTTCTTTAGTCTTATAATTATTTCTATGATGTGTATAGTGTTCCTTTCTCAATATTGTTGTGTCATTTGTATATTGTATTTCCTGATTAATACTGCTAATTATCTGCAGATGAATTCTTTGGCATCATTACTTAATGTTTGCCATCAGCTTCCTGATAAAGACAACAGATTGTCTGTATATCTGGCTAGTCGGTTTAATTTCAAGACTCCTTTTGGAAAATCAGTTGCGGAAGTTGGGTGTGAGCCTATTTTGCATATGAGGCATTTCCAGGTCTGCTGTCATATTGCTCTTTATCTTGAGTTCTTAACATTTAATTACCACTATTCCTTTCTAGTTTTGCAGTGTGGTATCACTGGTTTACATTTAACAACTGTTATCTACTGCAGTTTCATCATACTCTCCCTTTCCCATATTTCAAATTAACTTTACTGAATGTTAAAACTGAAAGAGAAATGTGGATTATATTTGTGAAGTATGAACAATGTTTTGTGGTTGTGTTGCTAACAAAATAGTCAAAAGTATAGCATTCCAAGTGGGTCTATCAAAAAGAAAGAACTTGAGCTACACAAGCTACTAGAGATTATTTTAGATAGTATCCATTGGAGTTTGAGCCTGCTCTGAAGCTTGTGACGTTTCATTGGATATAAGCTTGGGCCGAACTCAAGCTGACACATTTGGGACAAGCTTCATGGAGCCAAGCTTCAATTTTTGGTGCCAATCATTTGCTCTAAATGCATCTTACCGAGCTCACTCAAACCATGATTATGTTGCTGGTTTATTTGAGCCCTAGTTCAAACTTTTAAAAGCAGACCTAAAAAAAAAACTTGTGCTTTAACCAGGCCAAGCTCCAAGCTTAAGATCTAATTCAGTCTTGGAAAAGCACACATGCTTTATATTTGGCTTGGCTAATTGATAGCCGTAGCAATTTGTTTATATGGGCCCAGACTAACAAAACTTGTGGTGTTAGAATGCAGCCTTTGGGCCTTAAATCGAATGCATAATTTGTTACGCTGTGTAGAGGTTTGTTCATTCATGCTGGTGTAATTGGATTTTGAACCTTATACTCCCTGACATGCAGTTGCATGTTTCTTTTAGCCTGTGTTATTTGAACAAATAATTGCCATAAGAGACTTCTAAACTGAATATTTTGCACTTTTGTTGGTACAAGTATCTGTAAAGTTGATTATTTCCTTTAAACTATGAAGTTGATTGTTTCGTTAAACTGTAAAGTTGGTTCTTTCTTTTCTACTCTTTTATCGCACCTCACCTTTCTTTCTAGCTATGCTTGCTAAATAAATTGCGTCTGAGTTGGTTTTGCTTTTTTGTTCATGTGCCTTCGTGCATGTTTCAGGCGGCAAAGAGGTTGTCCGATAAGCTTGTTCACCAGGTTATCCATGGTAATGAAGAGGAACATACGTGATGGCCTTCAATAGTTTAATACATCTATAAACTTTGCCCAGGTGCTACCGAACCTTGCATGTCTCGTGCACTCAACTGAATACTATCTTGAGTTAGCACGTATCTCCTGCACCTGGAGAGTTCAGTACCCAATTTTGTAGCCTGTGTTGTATTTGCTTTTGGAGTGTAAAAAAACCCAGAGTATGCGCTGGGAGGGGGGGGGGGGTTGATTGGGCGGGAATAAACCGAGTGGTTTCTGAGAAATGTTGTACCTGTATGGTTGATATCTTGATGTTGTCGTTGACTTTCAACATCAATTTTGATTATTTATTTTATTTAAAAATGGATAAATATCATATATTTTATTATCATTTATTTATCATTGAGTTATTTGAATCACAATTAAAAGTTTTACACATTTAAACTAATTTTTTTAATAAGACGAACGGTTAAAATTAATTAAAAGTCACGACATCAATTTAAGGAGGAGTAGGTATCAGATCTTAGATAATGGAAAAAATCAGCCTTTTGCATGGGTGCACACGGCCAAATTCCGGACTTAAAGGGCAAGGATATAGCACAATTGTGATGGGCCCTGTGAAGGTGCGTCACCAATAACAGAAAGATAACACGCTCCCCAGAAGGCACATCACCTGCAAGCAGAATCGGACCAAACTTTATCTATATTCTGTTCAGTTAGTGTCGGTAAGCACTCAGCCCAATCCACACTTCCAAGTTTGTGTTAGAGTATTTTGAATGCTCTAGGAGTTTCTAATTGCATTAAGGAGATAAAAGATGCGTTGAAGAAGCAAGTAGAAAAAGTTAGAAATGAGGAAAGTTTGATGTAAGGATAAGAAAAATTGATGTAAGGATAAGGACACGGAAGAGGAGGGTTTGAATTGGTGGATTATAATAAAAAATACTTCTATAAATCTACATTGAAATTTAGGTGGAGGGCTGTAACACCCCGTAACACCTTGGACTCAAAGAAATCAAATTTCGTGAATCAAATTCAAAAGCAATGAAAGTCGAACTCCAAGAAGAAATAAAACAATTCAAGTTAAAATTTAAAATTTTGAATTGAAAGTTAAAAGTAAAGATTGAAAAAAATTCAAAATAAAGATGTAAAGCAAATTCTTATTTGAAAGTGATAACGAGGGTTAGCAAGTATTAGAAAGAGTTTTTGTAAAAAAAAATCCAAAGATTCAAAAGCCCCAAATCAATTTACTCCTTTATACAACTACCTGTCTTCCAAATTTTATAGAATTACATCCTTCTCGAATTTGAAGATGATACCAAAAAGAAAGTTGTTTTTCTTTGACTCTGCAAATTTTCAAATTCATTCAAGCTCAGGAAGATGAGTTTGTGAGGGAAAAACAGAAGCTGCAGCAGAATTCCGAAAATCAGAAATTAGAAAAGGAGCTGCTTGCCCCACCCGTCAGCCGCAGGGACGCCCTTCTTCCTCCCACGAGCAGCCAGCGCACCATCTTCCCCTCTCTCCCACTGCCAGCAAGCCCACTTCGTGGAAGGCATGCAAAGCACCATGTTTCCAGCTGGATCGACACGATACCCCTCGCATTCACGCCTCTCATCACTCTCCCTCGCCTCCTCTATCTCTCACCCTCCCAGACACACTGACCACCATTGTTGCGCCCCCATCGCCGAGCTCGAGCTCCCCCAACCCAGCCACCCCAGCCCTCCTTCCTCAGCGAGCCGGCGCCCCTTCTCACCCCCAACTTCCACCACTCTTCTCCCTTCCATTCCCACGACGAGCCGCTTGGATTTCAAATTTTTCCCAAATTTCGAGCTTCAGGACAGCCGGCCGCTCTTCGTGAAATCTGACGTGCTCCACTCCAGCTGGTTTGCTCTCGATTCCTCTCGGATCCTTCTTCCTTAGGACTTGGCGCACCTTCTATGTCGATGATTCAACCAATTTCGTGGCTTTCTGTAAGAAATTTGAAGCTCCTTCGCCGCAGTTCATCGGAGCCGAAGGACCTCGCCGGTGATGAGGTAGCTACGGCTATTTCCGGCGCCATCTTCACCCACGCATCTCTCCTTCTCGCCACCATGAAGCTCGAGAACTGCTTCGATTGAAGTTTCGTCGACTGGAGCCCCTCCAAGCTGTCACCGAACATTGCCACACGCCGCTCGTCACCGTCGACCCTGTTCCGGTGAGGCCCGGCGCTTGGCGACCCCTCCACCATGTTCTCCTCGATGCGGTGACCATTTTGGTGACCCTCCCGAGGTGCACCGTCGCTAGGGACGGCTGGCTGGCGATCCGCCACCGCGCCATGGCCGTCGCCATGTGCGCGCGCGCTGGCCTGGCCAGATCGGCTGTGGTCGAGCCGATCCAGTGCGACTTAGGCTTGTGGCCCGACTGCGCGCCTGCCACGTGGCCTGTGGGCCTGGACTTCTTTATCTATTTCAGAATTCTTTTATTAATTGCACTGAAATTTGATAAAAATTATAAAATTCTGAGAAAATTCATACTGGCTTAGAAAAATATGAACCTAACTTTGTTAGACTCCGAAAATCATAAAATTTTTATTGAAACTAATAAACACCAGTAATTAATTTTTTTATAATGATTAATTACAAAAAAATGGTTTAAGTTCGTTTAATTCCTAATTTATTTTATGTGTGTTTTTAATTAGTAATCTTCTGCATGCTTATCATATAAATGATTATATCACAGTATAAAAATGTTTTAGGCTCATTTCCTCAGTAATTATTTTATAATTCATTTATCTCTGTTTTCTAGTAATTAATTCATAGTAATTAGAATATATGCTGATAATTAGCCAAATTTTGTCCTAAATTATGTTTGCTGACCCATTAAAATAGCTTAGAGTCCAATAATATTGCTAGATATTATAAATTAGTTCTTTATTCCAATTTAAAAAAAGTGCTTTAGTAATTAACTAAAACATCTATACTAGATTTAGTTAAATTGCTTGAGGTAGTTGTAATTAACATTTAAAAACTCTACTGGTATTTTTTATCCTTTAAGTTAATTAAATTTATTTACCTTGCTGCTTTAGAATGATTAACTACTTAACTAAGTATCCACTCCATCTAGTGATAGAAAAGAATATACATGTATCAATCAATTAAGTAGCTTTAATTTGTCAACCCACTTAAACCTTTTATATGTTAATTCAATAAATAAATTATTGTTTTAACCATCTGCATTGCTCTCATTGCATTGCATGGCATGTATTTTTTATACTAGCGTTTATTCCTTTGTTTAGTGATTGATCTAGAGAGATGTGGGTGATGGGAAAAAGGGGAGCTGATGTGTTTGATTGCTATGGAACACCTGCAAACTCGAGGCAAGCACCTTGCATCTTGAACCCTATTTTGGATCAGTTGTTAATATTGACTTGTTTTTTAAGATTATGTCGTGCATTAAGTCAGGTATTCGTGGCATATATGGGTTGAATCCTAATTGCTGCATTATCCATTCCTTGATTACTTTTCCTCCTTGTCCTTGAATGTTTTTGACCAAGGTGGGAGTTTCCTATTTTACAGCGTGTCTTGCTTAGCCATGCTTAGATCGGTAGAAGTGGAATCAGTGGAAAGTCACCACTGTTTCGCGAGTATAGGATATTTATTTACCTAGTTGCTTATATGGTTGGGCTAACTTTTGAGGATGATGAATTGGACACTGGACGGAGATGATGTATAGGATGGTTTGGAAAGGCCAGGCCTTCACGGTGGTAGCTCTGTTTGTGTCGATTAAGAACCGGCCGATGTTAATTGTTGACCTAATCACTTTTCGTTCATATCACATATCGAATATAATGATAAGACAAGCCGAATATCTCATTTACATGCTAGCGTTTGACCCATGACGACATGTCTTGACTGACACGCATGAGTGACCACTGGGCTCCCATGAGACACAGGACCGGTCCTCCCTAATCTATCGATTGTCCAATCACATGGGAATGGATGAAAGAAAGGTTGATATGAATGCCCTCTTATGTAACTTAGCGGGTTACATGAGCCGGATGGTCCTCAAGTCATGTGGATACAATTGGACTTCCCAGCAGGGTGTATAATTGATTCGAATCGTCGCGGTCCCGGTTATGACCAAGCTCAGTGTCCATTGATTTTCGTCGTAGCTAACAACTTCACCTAATTAATCACATGTGGGAAAGGTTGTGATGCTAGTATGGAGTTGACGGACATATCTCGGTATTATTGTTTATTTGTTACCCAGGATACTTAGAGGCATGAGTTATGTAGGTGTCTTATACCCTAAGGTTATTTTGCTTTATGCTTGCTTAATATGTCACGTTACCTTAATCATCACTTTAGGCAAAAAGTTTTAACCTATGGCCTTATCTTTGCTATTTAACACTATGCATTATCCTTGGAGTCAGGATTAGCCTACGGGTAAGTCTTGCTAAGTACTTTTGTACTTACGTTTGCCTCGTTGGAGTTTTGCAGGCACTATTAATGATTGCCCCTTCTAGCGTGGTGGTGGTGTTCGTGAGTTGAGCACAACCATCTTTTTTTTGTTTTGAAAACAAAAGTTTTCGCTGCGTGCATCGTTGACTATCCTCGTTAGAACCTAAATTAATTTGGCCTTTGTTGAACTATGGTTTTAGAAGGTTTGAGAGTTGAAGCTACGACCCTACTATTTCCATTCATGTATGTTTTGTTATATCCTTTTTTACTTATGATTTGTAATAATTCTTGAATTATTTTTTTTGTATGTGTATCCCTTTGCGAGGTATATAATGTTGGTTACCGATATGCTCTTGTTCTGGCCAATGTTTGGGAAGCATATTGGGAGACTACCCGGGTTGGTTTCTCGTTAATCAAATTTTGAGCTTGTGTGTCGCTTATGGACTGCAAGCTAATTTGACTAATTGGAACTCAACTTGACGGTTCCTGACAGCGTGGTATCAGAGCATGGTTTAACACAAACTAAAAAATTTGCTTAGCAACTTGGGTAATTAAAATGTGCTCAACCCCATTAAATCAACTAAAACTGGAACTAAGTGGTTGCTGATTTTATTCCTCTCCTATCTTAGAATTGTGTGTCTCACCCATAATTAAGTAAATTGATTGCATATACATTGGGGTTTATTATGGGGTTAAGTTGGCAGCCCTAGATTAATGCTAGGACGTGTGTTTTAGCTGTGTTTGCGAAAAAGTTTTTGTTTTTGAAAATTGCCCATGTGTGGTGTCGTCTTGTTTTCTATTTGGGTGGGGAGAGATTTTGTTTCATGTGAGGACGTTAGTGCATGCATATGCATATCATGCCATACATGTTGCACTCATTCTTGATAATTAATATAAGCTAAAGCATGTAAAATCTTGCCTGTAAACTAAGAATATTAGTTGTCATTCAAGTCATTAAAAATCTACGACCCAATCTCTTGTCAAGTTAATTCTATATAATTTAGTTGAAGCCATCAAATAAAACATTTTGCTGGACAAAAGAACATGCAAATAAAAGATGGTGAAAATCTGAACATAATCTTCTGACCATTGCTTGTCTTTCATATCTTTGTTCTTGGTATCCATTGCAGTTTTTATCCCCTCCTTGCTGTCTTGTTTGCTAATTAAACGAAAACCATTGTGATAACCCATGTAGCTATTAAGTATTGAGGTTTTCTAATAATCTAACTAACCACACGAACTTAACAATCTGTTAACTTTGAAATTGTTAATTTGAAAACTACACTAGGCTTAGATTGGGAACCTATGCCAAAATGCCACCTACTAAATATACTTCCATCAAAGAAGGCTTTGAAGATGTTAGGGCTCAAGGTGGTGATAACCTGCTAACTAACCTAACCCTGTTGGATTGTTAAGACCACCACCTAACTTGAGTTCTTGATCTATCGCACCAAAATCACTCTCATCCAAGAGCTCAATGCCTTTCCATCTCATTGAGTTCGTTTATCTTAGTTGGCCTCCAATCATTTTGGCATCATCATTGTTACTATGTCCTTCTTTTTCGGCACGATGCTTCTCTTATTTCAACACTTGGATCGAATTGCCCTGAGAGCCTAGTTATGTCTGGTCTCGCCTATCCTTTAGAAAGTCGTATACTGACCTTAGGAAGTGCTTCAACAAGTTGCATGATCATCTTGTCTAAGTCTATGCATCTTTATAAGTAAACACTATCCGATCTCATTGTTATCCCTCGCCAATGACATTGTTGCCTAGCAAGATCTATGGGTTGTTCTTTATCCTTACCTACCTTGGAGAATAGCATATAGCTCCAAATCCTTAGTCTTCCATCTTTTAAGAAATTGCTTACCTTGGTTTGTCTTCTTCCTTACAATTGTCCTAGAGCTTGATTTCTTTCTTTTAATTCATCATGTCAGATCATTCTTTTATTTTAACTCTTTTGATCCTCTATTCGAAATCTCGATGTCTAAGTCGTCTAATAAATTCCTTGGTTCATGGTCTAAAAGACAGTCAAGTTAGTTATCTTGACAAGTAACCGCAGACCTTTTGTACTTTCCTTCATGAACAAACCATTCTTAACCAAGCCCGACATTGCATAAAACAAATCCGGTCGCACAGACCCTGTTCTTTTGAAATTCTTGTATCCTTCACTTGAACCCAACTAGTTGTAGTGCTCTATAAAAATGCAATTTTGTTTTTCAAATGTGCCGGTTCGCCCAGATGCTTCTCAAAAGCAAGAATTGTATTCAGAGAGAAACCATCCTTTCTAATGTTGGTAAGAGGATCCAATTTAACATTCGACTGAACAGATGGCGTATTATCTTGAGTACGCAACCGAAATGTAGAATGTTATACTTGGAGTTCTCATCTGAACAACTAGTCTGATCTTTGATCTTAAATCTATAATTTATCTTAATTTATTACATGGTTATATCTTTTCGACGAATTCTGTTCATGTACTTCTAATTCAATCTTGGAACTAATCAAACCTCCGCATGGGTTTCCCACCCATCCTTGTTGTTAAACTCATGCGATGATTGATGTTTGAGGAAGTTCAAACCTTTATCTATCTCGATCACGCCATTGTTATCTCTATTTCTCTCAACCGATTCTCTTTCCGCATGTTTCTTGACATGATAGGTCAAGGTGTTCCTTGGTAACCATCAAATACTACCTTGAACCATTTTGATATCATATTGCATTACAAACCACCTCCCTTGGTACTTTGTTTTATATTGTACCTTGTGTGCAATGTATTAAGACCGTGGTTTCCTTGACTTATCTAATATAGAGATCAATTGTTGTAAGTTAGCTCGATCTTTAAAATCACCCTTGCTCTTGTATGCTTCATCTATGTCCCATTATAAATTGTTGTGCGATGTACTTTTAAAATATCCTTGACCCTTTCTTCCACCTGAAATCCTTGACCTTTTCTTCCACCCGAAATCTTATTCGCTTGGATCAACCATTGATCAAATATTACATGATGAAATCATTCTTTGTTTAGACGCTCCTGTCATTCCAGTTGAACTTGTAACACCAAGCTATTCATTACCTCCACTAGTTTCCCATTATCCATCTATCTAATATCAAATCTCTTTGAAAATTAGTCATGACATTTTTGAAGTCCAATCTTTGGTAGAATAGTTCATTCTAACATGATAACTTCTAATATTACCTTAGAAAAATAAAGCCACTTACTGATAAGAAGCGGAAGAGAAATTCTGAGAAAGTGCTCCAACAACAAGGAAGCTGCCTTATTGAAGACGAGACAAGGAGTGAGCCAGAAGTATGAAGATCTTCTATTGCCGAAGAATCCTAAAGATGAACTAACATAGCTAACCTTTTAGTCTCATAAGCTTACTAATTTCCGTAAAACTAGAGATTTAGGCCTATACTACTTTGACGCTGCCTCAGGAGATGAAGCACCGAGTGGATTTCAAGGAGATGATTGCATTATCTAGAACCAAGATGGCAACGTGAAGATTAATCTTGTTCTTCACTCCGCGGGCGCGAAGATGGACGAACTCATCTTATTTTCTAAAACTTACTATTTTCTAGTGATCTCAGCTAACATTTTGTGAAATCTCGAGGACGAGATTTCTTTAAGGGGGAAGGCTGTAACACCATGTAACTCCTTGGACTCAAAGAAATCAAATTTCATGAATCAAATTCAAAAGCAATGAAAGTCGAACTCCAAGAAGAAATAAAACAATTCAAGTTAAAATTTAAATTTTTGAATTGAATTGGAAGTTAAAAGTAAAGATTGAAAACAATTCAAAATAAAGATGTAAAGCAAATTCTTATTTGAAAATGATAACGAGGGTTAGCAGGTATTAGAAAGAGTTTTTGTAAAAAAAAAATCCAAAGATTCAAAAGCCCCAAATCAATTTACTCCTTTAAACAACTACCTGTCTTCCGAATTTTATAGAATTAAATCCTTCACGAATTTGAAGATGATCCGAAAAGGAAAGTTGTTCCCCATAAAAGGTTCTTCGACTCTGCAAATTTTCAAATTCATCCAAGCTCAGGAAGATGAGTTTGTGAGGGAAAAACAGAAGCTCTGGCAGAATTCCAAAAATCAGAAATTGGAAAAGGAACTGGGGGCCCCACCTGTCAGCCGCTAGGACGCCCTTCTTCCTCCCACGAGCAGCCAGCGCACCATCTTCCCCTCTCTCCCGCTACCAACAAGCCCACGAGCAAAGCACCATGTTCCCGGCCGGATCGACACGATACCCCTCGCATTCATGCCTCTCACTCTCCCTCACCTCCTTCTCTATCTCTCACCCTCCCAGACACACTGACCACCATTGTTGCGCCCCCATCGCCGAGCTCGAGCTCCCCCAACCCAACCACCCCAGCCCTCCTTCCTCAGCGAGCCGGGGCCCCTTCTTGCCCCCGAGCTTCCATCACTCTTCTCCCTTCCATTCCCGCGACGAGCCGCTTGGATTTCAAATTTTTCCCAAATTTCGAGCTTCAGGACAGCCAGCCGCTCTTCGTGAAATCCGACGTGCTCCAGCTGGTTTCCTCTCGATTCCTCTCGGATCCTTCTTCCTTAGGACTTGGGCACACCTTCTATGTCGAAGATTCAACCAATTTCGTGGCTTTCTGTAGGAAATTTGAAGCTCCTTCACCGCCGCAGTTCACCCATGTCGCTATCCTTCTCGCCACCGTGAAGCTCGAGGACTGCTTCGTTTGAAGTTTCGTCGACCGGAGCCCCTCCACGCCGTCGCCGAACATTGCTACGTGTCGCTCGTCGCCGTCGACCCTGTTTCGGTGAGGCCTGGCCCTTGGCGACCCCTCCGCCAGGTTCCCCTCGATGCGGTGACCATTTTGGTGACCCTCCCGTGGCGCACCGCCGCCTGGGATGGCTGGCCAGCGAGCCGCCACCGCGCCATGGCTGTCGCCACGGGCGAGCGTGCGCAGGCCAAGCCGATCCAGTGCGCCCGAGGACTGTGGCCAGTTTTGTGCCCCGGCTGCGCGCCTGCCACGTGGCCTGTGGGCCCGGACTTCTTTATCCATTTCAGAATTCTTTTATTAATTGCATTGAAATTCGATAAAAAATATAAAATTTTGAGAAAATTCATACTAGATCAGAAAAATATGAACCCAACTTTGTTAGACTCCAAAAATCATAAATTTTTTATTGAAACTAAAAAACACCAGTAATTAATGTTTTATAATGATTAATTACAAAAAATGGTTTAGGTTTGTTTAATTCCTAATTAATTTTGTGTGTGTTTTTAATTAGTAATCTTCTGCATGCTTATCATATAAATGATTATATAACAGTATAAAAATGTTTTAGGCACGTTTTCTCAGTAATTATTTTATAATTAATTTATCTCTGTTTTTTAGTAATTAATTCATAGTAATTAGAATATATGCTGATAATTAGCCAAATTTTGTCCTAAATTATGTTTGCTGACCCATTAAAATTGCTTAGATTCCAGTAATATTGCTAGATATTATTAAATTAGTTCTTTCATTCAATTTAAGAAAAGTGCTTTAGTAATTAACTAAAACATCCATACTCGATTTAGTTCAATTGCTTAAAATAGTTGTAATTAACATTTAAAAACTCTAGTGGTATTTAGATCCTTTAAGTTAATTAAACTTATTTACCTTGCTGCTTTAGAATGATTAACTGCTTAACTAAGTATCCACTCCATCTATTGATAGAAAAGAATATACATGTATCAATCAATTAAGTAGCTTTAATTTGTCAACCCAATTAAACCTTTTATATGTTAATTCAATAAATAAATTATTGTTTTAACCATCTGCATTGCTCTCATTGCATTGCATGGCATGCATTTTTTATACTAGCGTTTATTCCTTTATTTAGTGATTGAACCAGAGAGATGTGAGTGATGGGAAAAAGGGGAGCTGATGTGTTTGATTGCTGTGGAACACCTGCAAACTCGAGGCAAACACCTTGCATCTTGAACCTTATTTTGGATCAGTTGTTAATATTGACTTGTTTTAGTTTAGATTATGTCGTGCATTAAGTCGGGTATTAGTAGTATATGTGGGTTGAATCCTAATTGCTGCATTATCCATTCCTTGATTACTTGTTCCTCCTTGTCCTTGAATGTTCTTGACCAAGATGGGAGTTTCCTATTTTACGGCGTGTCTTGCTTAGCCATGCTTAGACCGGTAGAAGTTGAATCAGTGGAAGGTCACCACTGTTTCGTGAGTATAGGATCTTTATTTACCTAGCTGCTTATATGGTTGGGCTAAACTTGAGAATGATGAATTGGAGACCGGACAAAGATGATGTATAGGATGGTTTGAGAGGGCCTTCACGGTGGTAGCTCCATCTGTGTTGATTAAGGACCGACCGATGTTAATTGTTGGCTTAAGCACTTTCTGTTTATACTACATGTCAAACATAATGGTAAGACAAGCCGAATATCTCATTTATATACCAGCATTTGGCCTATGACGATATGTCTTGACTGACACACACGAGTGACAGCTAGGCGCCCATGAGACACGGGACCGGTCCTTTCTGACTTGTCATTGTCCAACCGCTTGAGAATGGGTGAGAGAAAGGTTGACATAAGTGCCCTCTTGTGTAACTTTAGCGGGTTACATGAGCCGGATGGTCCTCAAGTTGTGTGAGTACAGTTGGACTCTTTGCAGAGTGTATAATCAATTTGAATCGCCGTGGTCTCGGTTATGACAAAGCTTAGTGTCCATTGATTTTTGGCGTAGCTAACAACTTCACCTAATTAATCACATGTGAGAATGGAGTTGATGGACATATCTCGGTATTATTGTTTACTTGTTACCCGAGATACTCAGGGGCATGAGTTGTGTAGGTGTCTTATACCCTAAGGTTATTTTGCTTTATGCTTGCTTAATATGTCACTTTACCTTAATCATCGCTTTAGGCAAAAAGTTTTAACTTATGGCCTTATCTTTGCTATTTAATCCTATGCATTATCCTTGGAGTCGGGATTAGCCCACGAGTAAGTCTTGCTGAGCACCTTCGTACTTACGTTTGCCTCATTGGAGTTTTGCAGGCACTGTTAATGATTGCCCTTTTCTAGCGTGGTGGTGATGTTCATGGGCTGAGCACAACTATTTTTTTTTGTTTGTTTTGAAAACAAAATTTTCCGCTGCGTGCATCGTTGACTATCCTCGTTAGAACCTAAATTAATTTGTCCTTTGTTGCACTATGGTTTTAGAAGGTTTGGAAGTTGAAAGCTACGACTCTACTACTCCCATTCATGTAAGTTTTGTTATATCCTTCTTTACTTATAATTTGTAATAATTTCTCTAATTATTTTTTTTATGTATATCCCTTTGCGAGGTATACAATGTTGGTTACTGATATACTTTTGTCCTGTGCGATGTTTGAGAAGCATTGAGCGATGTTTAGGAAGCATATTTGGTTTCTCGTTAATCGATTTTTGAGCTTATGTGTCGCTTATAGACTGCAGGCTCATTTGACTAATTGGAACACAGCTTAAATGGTTCCTGACAAGAACAACAATACTATGCTGTTCTAGTTGGTCAATCAATTTAGCATACTAGTGAAGATAATGGATAACTAAACATCACTAACACGATAGCCACTAAGAGCTACAAAAGAAAGCATATCACTCACTACTACAAAAATCATCTTTAGACCATTAGTGAGCTTCTATAAATGGTATTTGTACGAATCACCGGAATAATGACTTATTGTGCAGGTGAATTTTCTAAAAAAGAATCCACCTGTTCAAAAGATCTTTGTATAGACGGATATTCTAACGAGATCGCCTGCACAAAGAGCTACCGTTTAGCAGGACAGTCGTTTGCACAAAGAGGGTTTTTGCTAGCGGTGCGTTGAGACGTGCGCTTGCATATATCTTTCAGTGTGTAAGTGGTGTACAGTGTCCACCACCTAAGAGCATCTCCAATGGTTTCCCACATTAACTCCCTAAATTAAAATTTTGGACTTCATTAGAAGAAAAAAAAAAAGTTCAACGGTTACCTATATCAGGTTGCTAAACTTTGGAACTTCTCATACCGTGAAATTCGCTTCCCACCTTTGGGGAGTTGATCGAACTCCCAATACACGAAATTCTTTGTCTCCGACTTGGATTTTGCTGCTTCCGCCTCTGATTCGAGCCAGAATTTGGTCACTAGCACCGTCGAACTCGCGGAAGTTGAACTCCCATACGCAGCGGCGGCGGCTGGTGCCGATGGCTTGCAGCTCGCCGCCCAGGCCGGAGAAGGTGAGAACAGATGATCGATTCGTCTGTATTGTGCAAGTTGTGCCATATTTTGCAAATCCGGCCAGGCCACCACCATTTCGCGACATGCTCCGTGCTGGCGCATCCGAACAGGAACAGGCGGCTGCATCGAATATTTCTATTTTCCTTTCTAAACGTAAGCCATGTCATCTGTCATCTGAAGCTCTTAAGTCTTGTTTGAACTGAGCCTGTAGATACACCCTTGATCAGTTCGTCAGCTGCTCTGCTTGAAGATGGTCACCAATATCCATGCTTGCATTCATGAGTCAGCAGTCTTGAATAACATTTTGATGCAGCAAAGGGAAGCAGGTGCAAGGCGGAGCTGCGGAGGTCGGCTGTAGTTTCTATTGTCAACTAAATATTTTCTATTATGACAATGATGTGGGCTGGTTCAAAAATCCCTTTGGGAATGACTGTTGGGAGTTGTTGGAGGAAGAGAATTATTTTACTCCTAATAGCTTTTAAGAAGTTTCTAAAACCATCATTTAGGATGTTGTATTTTAAGAAACTGTTGGAGATGCTCTAAAGAAATGTATTAAAACATGCTAGATTTTTTTTAAGTTTTATACAAGACATACAATCAGATTGTGAAATAGACATTGGATATAATATTTCGTGAAATAATATATAACAGATAATTCAAACTCTAAACAAACAAGTATATTTACAAGTTGCATTACATATTATCCAACAAAATCAAATTACATCTAGAAAGGCTCAAACCTGTCATACAAAGACAAATGAGGATATAAAACCAATTCATTGTTTTTTTAAGAAAATACACTATCCCAATGACAAATCTCTCTACGGAGAAAATAGCACAGATCGCTTTTAACTCATCAACTCCAGTGAGCTCCATGCCTCTTACCCAATGCCATTCCCTACTGACATTGGTGTACTATAAATGATAATGTTATAGACAATTTGCATAACAATGATAATATAAATCTAAATATACATAAAAAGTTGATATCTATATACAAAGATAGCTTACATCCTCCCAGTTTACTTTACAATATCCAGTGATCCTAAGGTCCTCACAAACATAATGACTATAAAGGATAGTGTCGAGAGATGGCTTACGACACTTCAAACAAAAAAGAACTAAATTAATTGAAAATTTATAGCAAGTACTGTTACATATGAAAATGAGATATTTTTGTTACCTGAAATTCACAGAGTAGAGTTAGCTTTTTTTCTATCAGAATGGATCCCATCAAATTTAATATAAAATAAATAAGCACTATATAAATGTAAAAAAAATTGATTATGAAATAGAAATAAATTACATTATAATAACTATCCACCTATATACATGATGAGATTATAAGGATTTTTGAGCCACCAAGTGATTGTATTAAAATACCTCGGCCTTCACCTTTTCATGCATGTTGCAGGGCATGGTGGAGTTGAGGTCCTTATAATCGATGACAGCTCTAAAACAAGAAAGGGAGAATGATGAGGACATCACTCCTTTACATACACACAACACGCCTCAAATTACTATTGATGAAACTCGTGCACGTCAGTTGAGATTAGAGATGAGCTCATTCCTATACACATATTTTTCTTTCTCTGAGAATATGTTGCTATCTAATGACTTTATCATGATTAAAAACATTAGAGAGAAGCCAGGAAAGCTGAAGAATAATTTAGAGATGCACAAGACAAGGAGGGGCGTTCAATTCCAGAAAAAAAGTTTAAATCCAACTCGTGTTCAAATCCGAGTTGAACTCCAGAAGCAGCCTGCATTAAAACGAAATCTCGTATGAACTCTGTTTTGGACGTTCAAGATATGGATAGAAAGCTAAGTAGATAAGCTTTTCAACGGATCTAATCTTGTGCCAAAATACTTTCTAGATCTCTAAAAATCAACGAAACAATATGGCATCCAAAATCTGTCAGGGTGTTGTGACACCATCTTTTGGCCATTGGATCGTGTACATTTACTAGGCCCATTAGTACTAGAGTTTTCCCCCTAAGCATGCCTTAACTTCTATATAAACAGTATCCGCCATCATTAGAGATAGATTTTTGCTTAGTTTCAAGTCGAGGTCAATCGTGTATGCACAGTTGATAACCGAGAGGAGAAGTGGTGCTGCGATTGTAGGGTTCGAATCGTGTTGATAAACAGTTGCACATACAATTGACCTCAAATCAATACGATTCGAACCCCGCAATCGCAGCACCACTTCTCCTCTGGTTATCAACCGTGCACACACGATTGACCTTACCAAGAAAACTAGTCTCAACCTGCGAATTGAAGAACACAAGTAAGAACAAGAAAGAACGCAACTCAATTGCGAAATCTGAATTAAATCACAAAGTTGAAAACCAACAAACCATCAAGCGGCGAAACTGTTTGGAAATAGATGAAAACTAATCAAAATCTAACCCTAATGACGGCGACTACTGATTATATAGAGTTTAGAACAACCTTAAGGGCAAACTCTAATACTAATGGGCCTAGAAAAGATACACGATTCAAAGGCCAAAAAATAGTGTCGTAACATCCTAACAGATTCTGGATGTCATATTGTTTTGGCGATTTTCGGAGATCTATTGAAATCCTTAGCTTTCCATTCATATCTAGAATGTCTAAAATAGAGCTCGTATGAGACCAGGGCATCTGTTTTAGCGCAGACTGCTCCTAGAGTCCGAGTCAGACTTGAACCCGATTTGTTTGGATCTCCTCCAAGGTAGAATGTGCGATGCTGATCATGAGCATCTTTAAGTCTTTCTTCTTGCTTCCTTTGACCCTCTCCAATATTCGTAATCATGATAAAGTCATTAGGTAGCAATATATTCTCAAAGGAAGGAAGACCTGCATTTAGAAACGAGCTCACCTCTAATCTCAACTGTCGTGCATGATCGAGTTTCATCAATACTAATTTGATGAGTCTTGTGTGTATCTAACGTAGAGATGTCCTCGACTCAAGTTCATTATCGAGACCTCGACTCCAACATACCTTGCAACCTGCATGAAAAGGTGGAGATCACAGAGGTATTTGAATGCAATCACTTGGTGGCTCAAAGATCATTATAATCTCATAATTCTTCTCTTCTTGATGGAAAGTCGTCCTCAGCTTGCTCCCTTGGGTATCATAATACTTCTGTAAATGGTTAGTAATAAGAGCGCACAAATAGTTAGAAAGATCACGAGATGCAAGCAAGGAATCGTTGCACAAAAGCATCATATGGAGTATTTTTATCATAAAAATCAGCAAGATCAACTTTTGCCAAAATATATTTTTGAAATAATCCGCATGATCAGCATCATTAACATTCTTATTAGAAGGTATAAGGTGTGTTGTCTTAGAAAAATAGATAAACATGACATGGCATGATATTTTGTATTTCCATCATCTAGTTTATCATTTATTTTCATCATGCAAGAGAATTTTAAATTTGAGCAAATATAAACTTTATGCACCATAAAGACACCTCTAGAATCATAATTGCCTATAACATAAAAATTGGTTCTAGTTAGCAAAGACAATTTAGGTTTAGAAAATATCATCCTCTCTATAGTATCAAGGTCACAAAAAGAATCATATTCAATATAACTCACTGTGTTTG
>BCLH01002583.1:0-11641 GCA_001602315.1 Zoysia pacifica
TTCCCTAGCGCGTGCGCCAGGACGAAGCACGGACCATTCTGTCTGTGATATCTTAGCACTGAAGGAAAATTCTTTTGATCGAGACAGCACATGAGAAACAGACCTTTCTTAGTTAGTGTATTCCACTAATTGGCACTTGATTAGGATGTGAAAAGAACACGCTAGAGCGTAGAGCGTGCGCTGTCACGACTGGGTTAGAGCTTAGAGAGAGCGCGCGATACGTGCGGAGATGTGGGTGCAGGTGGTTGACTCCCCTATTTAAGCACTCGTCTGGTTTCTTCTTATGGCGCCTACGTTTCTCTCCTCAGTCGGAAAGAAACCAGACGTAGAGAACGGAGCTCAGCTCTCATTACTTTGATCCATTACACTTGCGCAAACTCACCCATCTCTCTGCTCTTGCTCGTAGCGCCTTCGTCACCCCCGTCCGCCTTGTGTTGCTCAGGGCGGCTATACAGCAGGTCGACGAAGCCAGCGACCATGGTGTCGCCGGACAGCATCCGCACGGCCATGGGCATCATCGGTGAGTCGCGACCGCCGCTAGCCGCTGCCGTCAATATGTTCTACTAGCACGGAGTACAAATTTCATGGAGCTATATATGATCATTTTGATTCTCTTGTTTCCCAACAACTCTGTCCCAATTAACTGGATAAATCAATATATGCTTTTTGAGATCCTTTTGTGCATCTCGCAGGCAATGGGACTGCCCTCGTGCTCTTCCTCTCCCCCGTGTAAGAACAACTCACCAATAAGCTAGTAGTATGTAAAGCTGAGCACAAACACTCGTACTAAGCTAGCTGACACGAACGGATATACACGTACACAGGCCGACGTTCTGGCGCATCTGGAAGAAGCGGTCGGTGGAGCGGTACTCCCCGATCCCGTACGTCGCGACGCTGCTCAACTGCATGATGTGGGTGCTGTACGGGATCCCCGTCGTGCACCCGCACAGCACGCTGGTCGTCACCATCAACGGCGCCGGCACGGCGATCGAACTCGCGTACATCGCGCTGTTCGTGCTCTACTCGGCCGGCGCGACGCGGCGCAGGGTGCTGCTCCTGCTCGCCGCCGAGGTCGCGCTCGTCGCGGGCGTCGCCGCGATGGTGCTCACCCTCGCGCGCACGCACGAGCGCAGGTCCACGGTCGTCGGCGTCCTCAGCGTCGTCTTCGGCGTCGGCATGTACGCCGCGCCGCTCTCCGTCATGGTGCGTACGTACGTCGAGGTTTATGATTCGCATCCGTCATGGTACGTAGGAGTAACAAAAGTTTTGGTTTGCCTATGCCTGGAGCAGAAAATGGTGATCCAGACGAAGAGCGTGGAGTACATGCCGCTGTTCCTGTCGGTGGCGGCGCTCCTCAACGGCATCTGCTGGACAGCCTACGCGCTCATCCACTTCGACCCCTACATCACCGTAAGCAATATTTGTTTATCGTCAGCACGTATATACACTGGTAGGTGGTAGCAGACTCATGGCAGCGTGCGTACTATATGGCAGATCCCGAACGGTCTGGGCGTTCTGCTGGCGGTGGCGCAGCTGGTCCTGTACGCCATGTACTACAAGTCGACGCAGCGGATCATCCAGGAGCGCAAGCGCAAGGCCGACCACCTCGCCATGTCCGGCGTCGCCGTCCACGGCGACGACAAGCCCTCCAACAACAGCGACAACGCCGGCGGGGGCCACTACTGAAGATCGATGTATGAATCCATAAGCGTGCGGTGTAACTACGGATGCGTTATAGTATCACCTTTCGTACGTGTGCGTGTCTCGGAAGGGTATATATGATTTTAGGAGTTTCACACAAGAACTTAGAGGGATAATAATAGAGAGAGAGAGATAAAGGTGCGTTGGAAAGCAAGGATAACGTACTTTCTGTGTCAAATTTCTTGACATTTGTTTTGACACGGCGCAAGTAACGTGGAGTGGTAATGACGAGATGATGGTATACGAAACAAACTTGCAAATATTGTTTTGGCTACTAAATTTTGGCCATTTCAAGAACCCTTCATCCTTTTCATGCAAATATGTTTCTCTCTATCTCTCTCTCTCCTTAAATCAACTTGAAGCAAAATAAAATAAAAAATAAAAAGTGCAGCACGAATCGTCTCAGGTATAGGAAAAATCCTTGGGGCATCAGGAGCTACATGTCGCTCCGGTGCTGCAGCCGGTAGAGGTAGGCGTGATGCGATGAACACCACAAGGCTGCTACGCTACCAAACACCTGCAGCCTAGACTCAGAGAGACTGCTCCTAATCAACACCGGCGACTGTTAGCGAACGCGATTCTCCTTCCACATCCAAACAAATCTTCGCACTTTTCCGCGCCAGGAACTGGCGGCCGCCGGCATCAACATATCATACCGGATGCTTTCCCGAAACCAACTTCTATCCTCCAATAATGCGAAACACTGCAGCCTGTTGTTGTGCCGTTAAATCTACCGTATAGACCGTAGCGACAAGCAGCCTTGCTAGTGGAATTTTCTTTTCTGACTAGGCTAATCCTGCATTGCAGTACTAGCATTATCATCCATCGCATGCTTTGAATATAGACGACGCAAGAGTAAGACACATGCTTGTTATCCGGCCGGTTACGGTTTGACGAGAACGAGCAGCCAAGGCAGCGAGGGTGCGGTTGTCACCTCACCTCACCTCACCGAAGTGCTGTGCTAAGGCATCCATGGATGGTGGCTCGTTGCTGCGGAGTGGTAGGCCTGGTCGGCACGAACGTGGAGATTCGGTTCCCGGGTACGTGCAGACGCCAAAATCTCTCTCTCGCTCTCTCAATGTGAATCTTTTTTTCCCTTTTACATGCAGGCTCTATTACATTTTTTGGTAGCGTGGCATGCCAATATTAACATGGAATATTATCTGCGCACTTTTCAGTGAAGGTGGCGGCTCGTCACTGGGACAACAATGTATATGAGTGGGTGTAGATAAACGGATAGGAGGATCTTATTACTTTAAAATATCACAAAAAACTGGAGTACGTGTTACAAATATTCCATGTCATTTTTGTCGGGATCACGTACTTCAGGTACCTGAGATCGAGCTCGGACGCACAAGGCCGCGAGTCAGGGGTCGGACGACCACGGGTTCCGACCCTTCAACGACGATCTACGGCGGTCACGCTTTGGCCGCGCAGGCCCGCGAAGACCCCGGCCCCCGAAGGCCGACCCTCGGGGAGCGACCCCTGAAGGGTAGGTACCGCATTATGGTACATTTACTCTGATGGCCAACTGTCATCTGTCCTGACGGGACGGGACGAGATTCACCACGGCGACACTCCAGCAGAAAGCTGCGACAGCTGCCGGACAAGACATGACAGCACTGTAGCCGGCACAGTAGCGCCGGACGAGCATCACAGTACCCGCCACTGCGCACGACACGACGGATCACAACCACGCCTGGACGAAGCGAAATGATGGCGACAACGACGGAAGGACCCACCTGTCAGCGAGACAGCAGAATCGTGTAGGACCCACCACTTGTAACCTCAAGGCCTCCTCCTATATAAAAGGAGGCCCAGGGAGCGATAGAGACACGAACCGAACACAGAATACAGTCACAAACACACGAAAGACAAAATCACGAGCTCCGTTAGAGCCCAGGGTCCTTGCATCCTTCTGAGCAAGCACCCCCACTCACCCACATTCCGGATACTCCCACGAAGAGAGGATTCCGCCTTTGTAATATTATCATCGAGATAATCCGCTCCCTGGACATAGGGTATACACCGCTCGAGGTGGTCCGAACAAGATAAAAAACCCCTTTGAGTCTTCCTTATACTAGGCCATATCGAATCCGAAGGCACATCTCCCTCATGATCGTATATTTACTGTGTCGATGGTCAGAACACCGACAATTTTCACGTCATCGGTTTCTGTCTACATACCGGAGAACCAGATAAATTAAGCTACCCTTCTTAGAATTGCTTCTTCTTTTTTTTCTTTTCTTTTTTTTTTTTTTTGCTGCCTAACTAAATGCCTTCTGAAAATGGTCTCACTGGTCACAAAGATTGTAATTTTGGGTCCATATATGCATTTGTGTCGTTAGGTTAGCGAGCGAACAATTAGTGAAGAACACAAAAACAAAACGATGACCTTGCCCTCAGCGCACGTACGCTGAAACAGTGAAATGGAGTGGACATGCATGAATCCTGGCAACGAAGTCCGTAGTCCCCAACAACCCTATTCCCTGCGAATTCTGCTCTGCTCGTCGCGCTGGGCTGCAACCTGCAACCGGCACTCGAATTCAGCAAACCAGTTGCTTGTGTCGCCCACCGTGTTCAAATCGGCGTTCGAGTCCACAGGCTACCACCAGAACGGCAGTTCTGTCTCTGGGTCCCGTTCCCGACGTGCTTGTAAGATGAGCAAGCCAAGCAACAGCAGCAGGCCACACCATGTTAGTGATCGCCATCACAGGCACGACGCGAGTGCGATGAACAGGCGTTCGGACAGCGACGCCTCGGTCGGTTATGCTCCGTCTCGTGCCATCTTGGTCGAGGTTGAAACCGATTTGAGTTCGTTCTAATGCGTGCATGATGTGGAAATTTGACATGGGGATCCTGAGGGAGACTAACATTTGACGGTGTCCTCTAGTGCCGGAGTCACTGGCAGGCACCATTCCCTGGGCCGGAATGCTTGGGTGTGACATCCCGAATTTTAGAACAAGTTTAAAAATGCGTAATTCAAAATTTTTCTAACTTTCACCCTAACATTTTTCTTTCCACTTCTCACCTTTCTTTTCTTTCCTATTTCAAAAGGCAAAACCTCATTAAATTAAAACTTATCTAAATTGAAGATTTCAAAATATTAAAATTTGAGGTGTGGCAAGTGAGTGAGCCATTTTGTTTTCCTCTTTCTTTTCGTTTATTTTCTTGTGTTTTTTTTGAATTTTGAGCTCGTTTCAATCCTTTAAAATTCTAGATCCGGCAAGTTCCTCTGAAATTGAAATTCATTCAACTCCCTCGAACCCAATACTTATGAATTCCTGTCTTATCAAACTCCTTGAGTTTTAAACACATCTAATTCTTTTGCACTTTTTGACCCTGTTCGAATTAAGTTACTCTATTCAAATAGCCATTTATCTCCTGAATTTCATAGAATAAAATCTATTCAGAATTTGAAGATGATCCCAAAACAAAAGTTGTTCATCCTGAAAAGTTCTTCAACCCTGCAAAATTTCACATTCATCAGAGCTCGGGAAGTTGATCTTTTGGGAGAAAAACAGAAGACTGTCGCTGAAATTAGGGAAAAAAATCAGAAAAATAGAAAATCCGGCAGGCCCACTTGCCAGCGACTTTCTCCTTTTTTCCCTGTCTTCTTCCTCGCGCGCCCGGCCAGCACACTAGCGCGCGGCGCCACGCGCCCTACCATGCGCCGCGCATGCCTGCTCTGCCGCTTACCAGGTTGCCACGCAGCCGCCACGCGCCGCACGTCGCCTGCCCAGCTCCCCGACAGGCCACGAGCGCCTTATCGCATCGCCGCTCCCAGTTGCCAGCCGTCTCAGCCGCCGAGCAGGGCGCTACCGCAATCCACCTCCACCGGCGAGCAGCTCCTTCCCTGACATCGCCTACACCACCTCCCACAGCTGCCCTCCCTCTGGAACCCTTCGGTTCTGGCGAATGGCGGCCGGAGCAGAGCTTCCGCCCCGGGCCGCTGCGGCACCCTGCCCTCCACCGTGGCTGGTAGTCTTCAGCGCTTCCCTGGCGAGTCTGAACCCATGGAGAGGATCCCCACGTCGCCCTGGTGCTCCTCCACCGGCAGCCCGAGCTCCACGATGCTGCTGCTGTTCCGGCGCCAAGCGCCGCCGTGCGCATTGACGGGGTTCCGCCGCCGGGTGCTGCGTCACCCCGCCGACCCCGTAGCGCCTTTGATGGAGCTCGCCATGACGTCCTCGTGCTTCCCCACCTGGAGCCCATGCTCCTCCGGCCGGCTAGCTGCCTCGCCGTGGCCAAGGTCCACGACGGAGCGCGTGGACCGGCTCTGGCCGCACCATCCATAGAGCATGGACACGGTGAGGAGCAGGCCACCCAACTCAGTAAAAGCCAAATTTGCAGAAAAGCCCCTCTAGTTATTCCATTTGAGTAGTCCTACCCCTACAGCCTTACCAAAGGGCCTAGATCCTCATGTTATCTACAGATTAGTCCTCCGGGAGTTTTTGTCATTTACAAGTTAGTCCTTTTCACTGTTACATCAAGACTCCCGTTCATTTCGGTAATTGCAGAAACACCCACACCCACACCACGAGGGTTGGACACGGAAATCGGCACGTGTCCAGGACACAGTTGCCACCCGACCCGATCACACATGTCCTAGAGCTCGGACACGGACACCTTTCTGTGACCCCGAATCGAGCTTGGACCCGGTCACAATCTCGTGATCCCGAGCCGGGTCACCACTAGCCTCGGACCTCGTGTCCACGAGCTTGGACACGGTCACGCTTCCGTGACCCCCAGTCGGGTCACTACCGAACTCGGAGGACACGTCACAGTTTTTCCGTGTCCACGTGTCCACGGACACGTCACAGTTTTCACGTGTCCACGGACACGTCACGGTTTTCCCGTTTCCACGTGTCATGGTTTTCCCGTTTCCACGTGTCCACAGACACGTCACAATTTTCACATGTCCAAGTGTCCACGAACACGTCACGGTTTTTTCGTTTCCACGTGTCCACGGACACGTCACAGTTTTCACGTGTCCACGTGTCCACGAACATGTCACGGTTTTCCTGTGTTCCCGTGTCCACGAAAAACCCCGAACTTTCCCGTGCCCTCCGAACTTTCCGTGAACCCCGAACTTTCTCGTGTCCACGGAAACCCCGAACTTTCCGAACTTTCCCGTGTGCACAAAAACCCCGAACTTTCTCGTGTCCACGGAAACCCCGAACTTTCACGTGTCCACGAAACCCCGAACTTTCCCGTGTCCACGACAAACCCCGAACTTTCCCGTGTCCACGACAAACCCCGAACTTTCCCGTGTCCCCGAAAAACCCCGAACTTTCACGTGTCAACGAAACCCCGAACTTTCACGTGTCCACGACAAACCCCGAACTTTCCCGTGTCCACGAGAAACCCCGAACTTTCCCGTGTCCCCGAAAACCCCCGAACTTTCACGTGTCCACGAAACCCCGAACTTTCCCGTGTCCACGAAAACCCTGAACTTTCCCGTGTCCACGAGAAACCCCGAACTTTCCCGTGTCCCCGAGAAACCCCGAACTTTCACGTGTCCACGAAACCCCGAACTTTCCCGTGTCCACGACAACCCCGAACTTTCCTGTGTCCACGAAAACCCCGAACTTTCCCTTGTCCACGGAAACTCCGAACTTTCACGTGTCCACGGAAACCCCGAACTTTCACAAAACCACGAACTTTCACCCTCACGTGTCCACGAATCCCCGAACTTTCACAAAACCACGAACTATCACCCTCACGTGTCCACGAATCCCCGAACTCCCACAAAACCACGAACTTTCACTCTCACGTGTCCACGAATCCCTGAACTTTCACAAAACCTCGAACTTTCACTTTCACGTGTCCACGGACACGTCACAGTTCACGTGTCCACGGACACGGTCACAGTCCACGTGTCCACGGATACGATTACAGCTCATATATTCACGTGTCCATGAACACGTCACAGAACTCTGTGTCCACGGAGAAATCCCCGATTCTGGACACCCGTGTGCCCAGGGGCTGTGGACACAGGCCGAACCATGTGTCCACATGATTTTTCCTCGATTCTGGACACGCAGGTGTCTAGAGGCTGTGGACACAGGCCGAACCACGTGTCCACATGATTTTTCCTCGATTCTGGACACGCAGGTGTCTAGAGGCCGTGGACACAGGCCGAGCCATGTGTCCATGCAGCCTTTGCCAGTTTTCAGTCACAGACTAGCTGGCAACATCACCACAAAGTTCATCCCCTGTTTCACGCCTGCACACACACACCTGACAACTGTGGACATATGTCGGGTAGCGTGTCCACGGGGGAGATTTCCTGTTTTTCATCATGAACACCTTGTTCGTCTCACCACCGCTATACCTTAACTAAGTTTTCAGTGATCTTGGTGCCATTGGAACCATTATCTCAAGCTCCATCACATCGAATCATCCAAACCTCAGCCAACCTCCGGTCTTGCCGATTCGCTTCTATAGTAAGTTCTTCGCTGAGTTTAATCGTTGTTCCTTCTTTTGGTTTTATCGTTGTTAGTGCAAGTCTTTAGTTATGATACATTCTAAGCATAGATTTATACCAGCTAAGGCACGTCACAGCATAGCATAACCTCATTAGCATAACCCCGTTATTTAGCACACATTAGTATGCATACCCATGTTAGCACTAAGTAATCTAGTCTAAGGTTAGAATCATATGATTAATAGTTAAATACAAATAGTTAAATATTAGGAAGTAAGTGATTACTTAGATGGTAGCCTATAAGCATTCTGTCTTGCATTCACCCACACATGTACCACTTGCTAGTTTTAAAAGTTTAACTATATACATTAAACTAGGTAATTGATCATTAATTACCTAAAGTAAAACTCTCAGGTGGGTACAAACTAGATAGTTAATGATGGTAGTATGCCCATCACCGCATCATGCATGACTTGCCCTAAGTTTTCCTCGCGGTGTTATCTGGTTCTTAGTTGGAGTTCTTTGGATTTTATCGCTCCTTCTTGAGTTGTGTTTCTTTCGCAGTAGTTTTATTAGGCTTTTCCTTCGCGTAGATAACGCTGAGTGTAAGGAAGAGTCAAGCCTCGAGGGACCAGAAGGTCTACGTAAGATGAGAAGCTTGTAGATTGGGCGCGAAGCTAGAGATTGAAGATTGAGATCTTGAAGAAGAAGCCTTCAATCTCAAGCTTGAAGATTAAGGAATTTGCAGGCAAGCTCTAACCTCATACTGGAACCTATAATTTACTAATGCTCCTATAGTGCCTATTTATTCTGCTATGCATGATATTTTGGTTTGAAACATTGTGCTAGTAATAATCCTATTTGCTCCTAGGTATTTATATTTATGTCAGTAACTTGCTGTATAGATATGAATACCTTTCTTGAAAACCATTGACGAAGTGTCCTTGATAGCCATAAGGATTTCGTTCCTAGATAGTTTTACGGAACGGACATTACCTTGTACTAGATCTGCTTAGGACCCCAATTTACGGTGCTCCGCACCGCCACACCATATACCATTAATTTGTAAAATGAGTTGAAAGAGTTTGGTGGTGTGAGTACAAATAAAAAGGGGGCGGGATTAGAATAACTGGGGCTAGGTGAAGAAGGGATGTTTCTAGCCGTGGGGTGGGGCTCACCTGAGATGTTGGTGATAGGTGTGTAGGCTTCGTTGTGGTCCACTTGCCGTGGACGAAATCGCCACCCCTGCCATATAAGGACCGGTTCGTTAGCCCTCGACTTGATAATTCTCGTGCAACCACAGAACTTGTATATTTGAGCAGGACTTATTTTCTCTACGTATTCTTTCCACATCGAACCACTGGGGGTCGGTAGTGAAGACACAAGGGAACAGGAGAAGGGCGTGAGATAACTCGCTGCTTGGCCTTCGACGGTAATTACCCGCGTCACGAGAGCGTAAGCCCACGGATATAGCCTCTGGTTTGGTTATACCCGGGGATTGGAGGGGACCAGGAAAAGGCGTGAATGTGGTGGATATTCACGACCCGGCTCCGGAAATATACCGACGCGTCATCGACAGCCTGGAAAACCCCGAGGGATGGCCCCTGTTTACACCTTGGGTGAAATCTGTGGAAAACTGCGTAGATGTAGGATAAGCGTTATGCAACTCTAATGATCAGGAGTAGTATAACCTGTGGGTACAGTGTACAACCTCTGCAGAGTTAAAAATCCTTCCGGATAGGCCGTTGTCACGGTATTAACATGCTACTGTTCGGGCGCCCTACGATTAGATTTTCTATACTGCTTTGAAGTGTGAGTGGGTGTAGCCACCCGTGCTTTGAAAAGTGTCTGGAGGGAATAGTGGAGGCCTTCCAGTTAAAAATTAGGGAACTAGTGGGAACAGTTTGTACTCCCTCAGGTCCAACTTATTAATATATGGATAATAAATGCTTTCACTCCCTTTTGAAATCTTCTGTAGTGAACCTTGCATAAAACTGGTTTTTTGTAACATAGACCTTGCTGTCTCATCCTTGCTACAACTAATGTGCATCTATGGTTATACCTTTGCTTAGTGTTGGAGCTTGCTGAGTATCTTGTGTACTCACTCGCCTGCATTTGTGGTTTTAGACAGTGAGAATTGCGTAGATGTTGTGCTGGTTTCGTTCTGCTTCCCAAGTCTGCTTGTGGATTTGGGCCCTGGTGTTCGCTACATGCTCTGCTTTTAGTTGGTCAACTGGTGTAGGATCGTAGAGATCTTTATGGTGTGGCCACTAAAAGTTCTGTCTCAGGTTAATTTTTTCTTTCGAAGTATGCTTTTGATATATATTCTGTTGTGTTGTGCGTATCAGCTACTGATTCAGGGACTGATATGTGTATCACAGTGCATCTCAGAAACGGGTGCGCGGCATTGGGTTGGTCTCGCCGTTGACCAGATAATCCCAACAGAAAGAAAGGAACAACGTGCCGGGCACAAATTAACAGAAGGCGTGGCATCACAATAGTACTCGTGAAAAATGGCAGGAAAATTATCACTTGTTTTTCTTGGCTACCAGCGAAACCTAGTACAGTGGTGATCAACAAAGCTCTGGTCCTGCTTCTGCTTCCGCTTCCGCTGGACCGATCCACGGACTAATTAGGCGTCCCTTTGTGAACAAAGAAAGGGCGCTACTAGCTACTGATCAGGTTCTCCTCGCGGTGACCGATCCGTCGGTAGCTAGTGGCCACCGTTGGCGGCAACGTTGGCGGTGGCGGCCGGCGGCTTGGCGCCGTCGTCGACGACGACCTCGGTCATGGCGACCTGGTCGGCCTTGCGCCTCCGCGCCTCGATGATCCTCTGCGTCGACTTGTAGTAGACGGCGTACAGGATCAGCTGGGCCGCCGCGAACAGCACGCCGAGGCCGTTGGGGATCTGCGAAATCCGTCACGAGACACAGGAAGATGTCAAGATGGTTAGTCCAGTAGCACGTCGACAGGACGAATTTGGTGTACTACTTCAGGTTCAGGGTAAGGTGATCTGTTAGGTGTGAATCAAAGAGCCGGCCGGTTGCCTGATCCGACGGTTAGTTCAGGAATGGTCTGTGACAGACTGACAGTGTGTACTCCTACAGGTAGGTCTGCTGATGATTGCTTACGGTGATGTAGAGGTCGAAGCGGATGAGCGCGTAGGCGGTCCAGCAGAGGCCGTTGACGAGCGACGCCAGCGACAGGCACAGCGGCATGTACTCCACGCTCTTCGTCTGGATCACCATTTTCTGCTCCATGCAAAATAGTAAAACACGTGCAGGATCAAATCCCACAAAAACACTACAGGAAGATGCACGCACGAACAACAAAACCCGAACGTACTACGCACCATGACGGAGAGCGGCGCCGCGTACATGCCGGTCCCGAAGAGGACGCAGAGGACGCCGACGACCAAGGACCGGCGCTCGTGGGTGCGCGCCAGGGCGAGCACCAGCGCGGCCACGGCCGCGACGAAGGCCACCTCGCCGGCGAGCAGGAGCAGGACCC